>JAIPRL010003279.1:0-48567 GCA_025469235.1 Pemphigus obesinymphae | reverse complement strand
AATGATGTTTATTTTTTTATTTATTTATTTTTTCTCTGTTAACAAATTTACTACCAGAAGGAGTGCTCCGATCTATACAAGCTTACATGGTTTCCGGTAGAAAATTTCATCTAGTTGGTACTTTAGAGAAGTCATTTTGCGATTTTTTAAAAACTGCTATGATAAACACTATTATTAAAGTTCAAGTTTCTGGTATTATAACTGTTCAACTTTTAACTATTTTTGGTAATTTTCCTTTACGTTTAAGAATACCATACTGAAAAAAATCGAAAATCTGACCATTATTAATGCTACACTATTTATTATATTATATTATATTATATTATTAATAATAATATAATATATATATATATTATATTATATATTATAAACACTACACATTTTTAATGCGTAAGGAAAGATTACCAAGAATTGATGAAAAAACGGTAAATTTACGGTTTCGTCAAATCGGGATTTTTCATTTCTTCATAATTCCGAAAATAAAGACTTGAAAATCTTGAAATTTTTATCCAATATTTAATTTACTAATCTATTTACGATGATTAAGATTTTTGTTAAATTTTTTGCAATTTTGGGCTATTTATAGACATTTTAGTTTTAGAGGTTTCTAAGTCCTAAAAGGGGTAATTTTCGGTTTTAAGATCTGAACATTTTATACAGCGTTAAATATACGTTACGCTAACTAAATTCAAAAAATCTCGAAAATCTGTAGTCACAATTTTTTTTTATAGTCATTTTAATTTTTTCGACAAAATTATCAATTTTGAGGTATTTGAGTCCAAATAGTTGGTGAAACGAGATTTTAAGACCTGAAAAAATTTGATATAACGTTAGTCGTGCATTAGTTTAACTAAATTTACATAATATTTTGTTCGTTTTCAATATTATATGTCATAAACTGAACATCCAATAAAATATACTGTATAATATTATGTAGTAATAACTGTACCTACATGAAACTGAGCTATTATAAATATATCATATTACATTTTAAAATATGCATAAGGTCACACTAAATCATATTTATTTCTACATTCGATCTTCAATGTAATGTTAAACATAGGTAGTATTGAATAGGTATATAATTAATATTAAGAGTTATGTATATTACACCGAAGCTACGCTCAGAATCGTTTTATTGAATGCAATTATTTATCATTGCTTTCAAATGCAATACATCCATCAAGAGTATCCTGCCCAGTATCGAAGTGCTTCCACCCCCTACTGATCGGCTTTTTTTACAAATGTTTTGGAATTTTAGTTAAAAAAACTAGGCAAAATATACTCATTGAATGTGTTCTAAATATGATAATAATATAGGATTTGTTCTGGTAATTTCAACGAAAGCAATCCGCTTTCTACAATACCCAATACAAAAACAAAATAATGTATTAATTTTTATCCGCAGAATCAATGATGATCGAAATTGGATCACTAATAGTAGGTACCCATATCCTTGCTCGTCATTTTGTTCATAGTTTTTTGTTCTAAAAGTATCTTTGAACATCATGCGTAAAGTCATCAGATATTGCACAGCTGTTTATATATGAGTATTGTATTATATATATATTCACTCAAATTAACGTTCGTTAAGATACTCTATTGCGAAGGACGTCTAGATATTTTATGTCTACGCAGTTTAATTTTCTATGCTATAATATGACAGTGGCGAAGCAACAATTATGTAATGTTGGTTTGTTAAAGTTCTGAAGACCAAACTTTTGTCCAGCATCTCACAGATTTCACGGAGAAATCGTTAAAAAAAAAAATATGTCGTTGTTGATTCACTGATAGTGAATATTATGTACAGGATATGTGCGGTACACGGCTCCAACTTAGATAATTTATTATCATAATAAATAGGTATTTGGAGTTTTAGAAAGCATATACCTACAAGTGGAGTGCATTCGTATAAGTACGTTCGAAACGACTGCAGGCATTGAAAGGATAACGTCACCACGGCCATCGTCGCGACAGTTGAAGATTTGTCGACACGAGACGAAATTGATTTACGTGGGAAACCGCACAAGCTACACGTACCTACGTAAATGCCGATTTATTAATATATTTCTCGTGACTTTAAGTATACAATAAGTGGAATATTATAAAATATACCCTCGTCACTCGTAACATCAATCTCAATAGTCTGAGCGTGGTGAACGGCGGTAATATTATTTTTATCGAATATTAACCGTTTGTCCTGTTCGTAATAATATACCTATCTGCATATTATCAGTATTGTTACACTGCAAAACTTTCTAAATTTAGCTTGAGACTCGATTTCGATCGAATGTAAGTTGTCAATTTATAATACTTTTTGGTTAATATTATATAATAATACATATTAGTTACGTAATTTTATTTTTTTTTTTGTAATAATAACGGCATAATCATTATACATAATTCAATTGGATTCAAAATTCGATCACCTAGCTATGTTATAAAATTAATTATAAAAAGCCGGTTCGAAAGTAATGATAAATCATTTCTTTCGATAAAACAATTCTGAACGAAGCTTCGGTGTATATATAGCATGACTATATTACTACTAGCATTTTATATGGCTAGTAAAAATACGACGTCAATATACATAATCTAAATAATATAAATAACATAAATATTTGTTGTATATTTCAAGTTTCTTGTACCTACTTTAATTTTCTAATTTATGATAATTTTCGGTCTTTTTGGTAGTCTTATATATAAAATTTCAACTCCAAATACCGTTTTTTTTCTACGAACCAACTTGTTGGTCAGTTTTTATATACAAATGTTGACTTTGCTCATTTTCACGAACATAAAAAACAGTATTATTTATTTATTTAGTCTCCCCAGCCTGTTTACGCGCCCACCAGTCCCGATTCCTTATCTTTTTACCGTTATCAAACTATTCACATACGCAGAATAGGTATCTACTACATTTTATTATGCCTATATTTTATTTAACGGTAATTTAATGTATATTAAATTTTCGAACTTTTGTGGTATTTTTTCAAGTTATAATTAAATATAATTTATATGTAGTTGTGATGTTGTGTTGAGACCCGTTACGCACTCAGGTTCGAGTTCATACAAAAACCCAAGAATAGTAATAAGTTTGATTAATTTTTGGATTCCAACATACTTTGTCAACCTATTCAGATGAAGGACTATCTTCAAAAAAGTGAAGGCCGGTTTTTAAAAATTAATTAATTAACATTATTATTTCCAAAAAACTTCTATACCTAACCGACCATTACGGATCTCGATAAAATACATAACCGAAGCGGTACACTAATTGAACTCAAAAGTAATTCCACTAAAGAAGTGTTGCACTCAAAAAGAAGTTACACTTACAAGGTGTCACAATTAAAATGGGTTTCGCTTAAAATTAGTCTCACTCAAAAGGTGTTGCACTCAAGCTAGTTATAAATATTATATAATATCATATACTAAATATCGTATATAGTCGATAATCATAACTATGGCTTATTTGTTATTCTATAATTTATAAACATTTTTCGTAATATTTCCTTTATAAAGTTAATTTTCTTTATGCTTTTGAAAACTACTTAGAAAATCAAAAAAGAACCTTTATAAAGTACCAACTAAAATACATTTTCTATCAAAATCCTGCATATCAGAAAACTCTTACTTTACTCTTTCTATTCGAAAAAGTATACACATATGTACATAAAAAAATTAAAAATAAATCACATCATTGTAAAATCAATACAATCATTACGGCGGCCAGAATTTAAAATATCATTACAATTTAGTAATTTTATTAAATTATGTACATGATAATATATGGAGGATTTATCAGGTTTTAATAAATAATATATATGATATTGTGAGTAAATGTAGTTAAAATACAATAATCAATTGCGACAATAGTTATATTTGAAAACTCAATCGAGAAATTCATAAATATTTATTGTTTATTATATATTATTCTTATTTATTTATTTCTATAAAATATACTTTCATGGAAAAAGGGGAAAAAAATGATGTTGTATATATTTTTAAGAGGATTAGACGAGGCGATTTGCTGGTCCCTATGTACTAAGCAACATAATACGAGTATAATAAACATATTAATGCAGTAATATTTAATTGTAAACATACCGATTGATTTAACAGTGAAATAAAGATCCTGAATATAGAATTGTTGTGAAGTCTACTTAAACCCGACGTTACTCTTATCAAAAATATTTTTGAAATTCGGAAATTCATAAAGTCTAATAGGCTCGTTTGACAGTCTTGCATGTCGTACGCGCGTTGATAATATCGCGCGTACACATTGCAGACGTATGGTCGGCGTCATTGTTTCACTACAGTTCCCGCCTTCCATGCGTGTCATTCCGCATTTGTTTCGAATTCGTACGACCTTACGGGCCAATTCCAATTTTGGTCTTAGTAGTCTATGATTTACACATTTTATTTTGCAATGAATACCCAAAAACATCCCCGGCGTGCCAACCGTTTCTTCTAATCTGCACTTCATTAATTAAAAGTTCAATATCGATAAATGGCATTATTTATTTATAAAAAAATTCTTTATTTTTACATTTATTATATAAAACAATATATTTAATTAATACGATTTAACTCAAATAAAAACTTAACTGCATATAGTTGGTGATCGATGTCATAAATAATGTCATTCATAAATGAAAATTGCAAAATGAAAACGCACGTGTTCGGTACACATGGCTGTGAAACAAACCATGGGCTGTCATGGCTTGTTAAAACATGCATAAAACGCGCACTCAATTTCTATTCAAAAACGTGACCGTGTCAAACGCTTGTATGTGAAACATCACATTACAAACAATATATTTTGCATACGTGCGTATAAAACGCTCTGCGTACGATTCGCGTGTCCGTGAATGTGCCCTTAGACTATTAATATTAGTCAATGTTTGGAAAATTTAAGGGGATAAATGAAAAACATGTATTTAAAATAGGTACTCATTTACAAAAAGTGCACGGTAAATCAAAAATATTCAGAATCATACTCGCTAAATTACTATTACATATATGCATCTGTGTGAAATATGATAGACAAAAATAGTAAATCACAGCTTAAAATAGCTTTGAGTTTAATATACTCGGTTCTATATGTTTATAAAATATTATTCTAATGTCACTATTGTTTAGTTAATTAGTCTTGGAAAAATAAAAAGCATAACAATTTAACAGTAATGTTCATATAGGTATTTTTCATGTACAGTCAATTTAAAACGAAATTACGAACTTCCGATATTCTAGACAATTTCAAAAAAGTCTTAAAATGTAGACACAACAGTGAATAATAAATTTAATTTTAGCTTTTACCATGTTATAGATAAGTAAGTTCATAAAATGTATACTTATTTAATGTAGGTATTTAACATACTAAAATGTATGTTATCGTAGTTTGCGATATTAATAGGAACCACGATATTATTGTAACACGTTTATACAATATTGTTGAAATAATGATGTTCAGCTGAATAGAATTATCTAAATCAGAGAAACGTTATTTAGAAATGCATTGTTCTATTTCACAGTATAGCAGATTACTTTTACATTATACATAATATTTATATTTTAGCATTCATAAAAAAGAGTTTACCATTATACGATGAACTGGATGCGAGATAAATAACTTTAACGGTCTACTAAAATTCAAAATGGTCTCCGTAAAAATATTTTCTTGGTCAACTTTATACCCGTTATCTCTTCTACGTGCATTATAATAGTATTATGTTGTGTGTTTCATCTCGTATTTACATTGTACTTAAAATGAAATTTTCTCATTTGTACATAGGTACACGGGTAGGTAGGTACACGTTATTGTTTACATAAATTTTGTGAAAATTCCTTTTCATTGTACAATATTCAGTATAACGAATTTTTCGTACACTTGCACGCGGTATATAGTGCTTGGCGAAAGTTCCTTATTATCGCATGCACTGCATTTGGATGCGTCTTATCACAACACGTTTTTGACACGTGACTCCCGAGACCCTCCAGGTCTTACCACTATCTTTATCATCTTCCAAATAATAGTATCGCACCAACGCGTCACGTTAATAATATGGTAATCGCGTAACAAACGCGCGCGAGTGAGGCCGTATCAGCCGCGGTCGTTACAATAATTTCTCTCTGCAGAACGATTTAAAGTAGAGACGACATGCTTTTTTCACTTTTATACGGGTATACCAACGATATTGGTCCAACGAGGCCGGAGGATACCGTAAAGCGTGTACCTAAGTGGAGTTTGACAACAAGCCTCCGTTAGTTTTTTCATTATCTCAGATAACAGTCGGCTACACCGGTGTTGCAGATCTGTGGGTAAAATAATTATCTGAGAGCACTATAGTACATACGTGTACATTGTTGTTGTTGTTGTTGTTGTTTTACTCGTATGATAATATTCGTTACGGATAACAGTGCAGCGCAGAGAATAAATTACACATATTATTATATATTGTATTATTGTACACGTGCGGGCCTCGAATAAAAACTAATTGCCATTGTGTTGCTGTTAAAACTCCACTGACGCCACTGCTTTTTCGCTGGTGACCGGGTAGACGAAATGGAATTATACTATTAAGTTTTGTGCGAATACCCCGAGTTTTCTGTGAGCGGAACAACGCCAACTCGTGTACGTACAAATTATTATTAAACTTCTGCACACACTGTACTGTACATGCGTATACACACTGAACCAAATAATATCATTGGTAGAACTAACAATATGCAATCATCAAAGTTCAACATACGTATATTTGTTGAAATAATAACATTTTTATTGTTTTAATGTATATATTGTTAAATTAATGCAGATTTTATTACTATAATGAAATGCGTCATTAAATTGAAAAAATATTCTGTTTAAATTGACTATTTTGATTAAAAAATGGGCGTTTGTTCTACGAAGAAGAAAAAAATTAATGAACACAAAATATCTATAATTGAATTAACAAAATATTTGTTAATTCAAATAAATTTGTACTCAATTGGACAATTTTACCCAAGATATTGTTAAATCTATAATACGTTTTGTTATTTTACTGTTAAATTAACAAATATTTTATCAACAAACATTTTATTGGACGTATGTTATTAAATTAATCTATATATTTATTGAAATCACAGGTATATTTGGTTCAGTGATGGCTGATACTCTACCCGAGTGGTGGACCGAAGGGAACTTTTCTGCGCACGAATCCCGTCAATCAAATGTTATGTTCTTGCACAAAAGAATTGCAACGTTACTTGACTAGCCAAAGTTCAACGAGATGTTTAAAAAGTGTTTTTTTCCATTTTTTATAATATTGAAAACTAAACTTGCAAATAAGGAAAAACTAAAAAAAAAAAATTCCCGACCCGACGCTGCAATCGTAGCGTTTATACTCGTATTTGCTGTTCAGGACGTGCCTTGTATATAACGTTCCTGCCTTTGAAGCTCACCTGTGTTAACCTTTGACGTTCGTTTCCCGACCTTTCAAAAGACCAATACCCACACACATTCCCTGGTAAAGAAGCGGTAACAGACTGCTCCGGGGATTATTATATACATATTATAATAATATTGTGTTTAATTTATATTAAAAACAACTTTTCACTGCCGATGTTTGTGTGTGAGAAACAGGTCGATCAAATTATTGGAGTTGATTAGTTTTCAACTTAATATTATAATATAATATACACTTTTAATAATATTGTACAAAAATTGATAACAACGTTATATGAGTATATAGGTACACGTGTTTGAAACCCGACTTTATAATAACATTTCAAAGAATGAAAATAGTATCGATTAATAAATTATGTATAAATAAACATTTATATAGGTTAATGGAATGTAAAGTTCAATTTGATTTTCGTGTAACTCTGTAAGTACATTGAATAGGAAAATCGCAAAAATTCGTGTTATTTGGTCATATACTTTTTTGTCTCACAAAAATGTAATAAAAATATATATCAATCAATAATATACATCAGTTTGTTAATAAGTTATAAATTATATAACGTAATTATATATATTGTTGATTATAAAATATAGTAATTATTACTGTGATGAATATTTTTAAAAGGACGCACACACTATATGAACCTATTCTGTATAAAATTTATTTACAAGTTATTTTGAGAATAATTAAAATGTTATCATTTAAAAATAATACCTTATTAGTACCACTTTGCATTACTGTGTAATATTGTTATTTGTTTAAATAAAAACCATATTTATAAAAACTATTAAAATAGCTTTAAAAATCGACATGAGGACGGGTAATATCCTATAAGAAGTACGAAATTGTTTTTTAACAAAATTATTAATAAAATAATTAAACAATTGTACTTGAATTGTAATTGAATCTCCCCCTTCCACTTTTTTCTTCAAAAATTAAACAGGGGATATGTTTTATATTTGATTTTAGAGTAACAATGTCTATTATTAAATCGATAGAGAACAAAATTTCTGATTTTCAATTTTATTTATTAATCAGTAAATTTAAAACTGAAATAAATAATGCTATTCATTATGAAATGTTGATTTTTATCGATTTAAACTCTACGATATTTTAATTCTAAAATTACTATAAGAATCTGTTTCAACAAGTTTTGGGTAAATATGCTTTTACCACCTAAAATCATCGTAATATTTAGTTACGTTATTGTTGTCACTTATAGATAAAACTTAAAATAATAAGTAAAAGAATGACTATAATTTAAAAAAAAAAGGAATAACTAAATAAATCTCACATTAAAAAAATAAATGTTTAATTAGGTACTTAGTTCACCTGCATATACATTTTAAAATAATATTTAGTTGTACTAAAAAATTAAAAACAAAAATATCACACCTAAGTAAATACTTATACAATTATATTAAACAATATATTTTATGATTTTTAAAAATACTACTATAAAAATCACATGAAAAATACTTTTTAAATACATAAATATATAATATATAATATATATTAGGCACGAAATATATGAATCTATAATTTGCTTCTAAACTTTATTTATAACCTAATATAATAATTCAATATTATAACAAAAAACTAAAAAAATCTACTTTGAATATTTAAAAATTAAAATTATAAAAATAATTATTGTTCTTGGAATAATAAATAATAAAAAAATAAATCTTAATTGTATTTTCTAATTTTTATAATATATTATTAGTATAGTAAAAAGTTTCTTGCTCAAAGTTGAGAAAATTAGTTTTTCACTTTATCATATAAAAATTGTAACGAAATTTTGTGATGCAATAAAAATAAAGTGAGGTCTTTAGAGTAAATTGTTACTTTCATTAACGTTACTAGATACTATCAATATATAATAATATTATCGATATAATAATATTTAGTAACCTATAAAATAGTGATTTAAAAATATCATTATGTATACAATAAAAATACAAAAAATTTAATGAGTAAATATAATTATAATAACAATATTAAATATAATTATATTAATGAAATTATATATGATAATATAATATACAATAAAACACAATATTAAAATATATTTTAAATTCATATAAATATTTATAAAATCGAATTTGATATTTTAAGATGAATAATTTTAATTTCTCATAAATATTTTTATTGGTGGGGGGAGGGTGTGTAATTGTTTAATCACCTGTAAAATGTAAAAATTTCAGGGAATTATCGTGTGAAATTAAACGAATAAAAATTAGTACTTGTCATACTATGAATAATATTCTTTACGTGTTCGACATGTGTGTCAAAATGTTTATAAAAAAAATTAAAAATGTTTATGATTTTTTTTTTTTAAATTTTAGAAGTGAAACTGTCATGCAGGAGTGACATATTACTTTGATGTAAAATATTTAAATATAGAATGCACAATAAAAACGTCTGGCGCCAATTTTATGTCGGTGCACTTGGGTGTATAAAACCAAAGTGTAAGCATACTCGTAATAATTCTTCTTTATTTTTTATCTTTATTTCCTGACTAATCTTATTACGGTGTAGTCAGTATGTGTCTTTTATGTGGTTTTTCCCTATTTTCTATTTTACCCATTTTTTGATTTAGATACATGGCTTTCTGTTTTGTCGTTCAAGCGTCATATTGGCTAACGATCAGTTTCCTTTATAGTCAAAGACCTATATTGTACGTTATATACTTCTTTTCTATTATATATAATATAATAATATACTATAATGATCTATCTAATTTGTCTGCAAATATCTGGAATGCACGTGACGATGATTATATACTGCACTTTTTAACGAATAATCAGATAATTTGTAATATTTAAGTTTTCTACGATAAAGACTAAAAAGTATTTTTGGTCTTGGTTTATTGGTTTTAGTTTTATAAAAATAATATTGTATGGTCAGTAGGGTATCGCATAGAATAAGTGTTTAAATAAGACTAAACATTTAACTATATATAATATACAATACTATATATACTATATACTATATATATATATATATATATATATATAATATACTGAGGGTTATATTTTAATATAAAAAAGGTCAATTCGGATTTCTGTAGAGTTTTCCGAATAATTAAAATTTTCGTTATTGGTTTCACTTTCAGGGAAAATACTAGAATTTTATTTAAATAAAATTAATTTTTAACGTTAAAATACCAATATTTTTTAAGGACTTAAATTTTAATAAAATATACAATTCTTTTAAAATATAAGCCTTTAAATATCACGTGTATTAGTATATGATAAATGATATATTAATATATTATGATAATTTTAGTATATTACAGTGTTAATGTCTAATATATTTTATTCATCCTTGGTGTATAATAATGATTATTAGTTGAACTTGATAACATTATTCAATTATATTATTATACCCTTTATAATAAAGATTATTAATTCTACGTACAACCTGTATAAGTAAGGAAAGATTATTATATATACATTTCTCAAATATTGCTATTCTTGCATTTTTTTAAAAGTAAAACGATGTTTAATTCAGAGATTGGAGTAGGACGTAAGTATTAAATTTATTAATAATAATATATAATATATATTTATGATAAGTGTTAAATTACAATTATAAATATTAATATATAGTGTTTCGAGTTCCATAATAAGTGTAGAAATTTTTAAAACTATTACAATTTTAGTATAATATATTAATATCCGATTCCACGTTATCCTTATTTCGGTTTCGGCGAATGGTTAAATCACTAATAATAAATTACTCAATTGTTTTGTTATAACCGGCAAACTGAGGTGAGTATGGCATGAGGAGAAAGTTATAAATGTATGTATTAGGTATATATATATATATATATATATATATAGTCTAATAGAACATGGATTATAGACTATATAATTATATAAGTCACTTATAATGGTTAAATAAATATGGTAGTACTATTATTGAAACCGTAAATACTTCAAGTCCTAAAATATATATTGTAAATACTCCAAAGGGTTAAATGAAACATAAATAAAAACTTTTTACATTACATACAATCGTGTATACAAATAGTAAACCCATCATATGATAAAAGTGCGTAATTTTAAAATTTTGTTTAGGACATTTGTAATTATTTTACGTAGTGTAAATCACGACATCGTTGAACGAATTTGGTTCACATCGACACGACCTTTCAGACGAATGTTGGACGATTACCAAAACTGTTTTAATAGTGAGTCACCAATTATATATATTTGAAATATTACATTTTTAATAGATAATATAATATATGTAGGTATTACGAAAGTAATCGATTTTTGTTTGTTGTGTAACAAAAGTATTGCTATATAAATAATTAATATACAGATTTATTTTCTGTTTGTTCGATTAAGACAGTCGGCAAATAAGCACCTATAAAGATAACACAATTATGAACCGTATTGATTTTTAGTAGTACCTACTTTTAAAAAGTTTTCTCGTATTTCTTTACGATGTTTATAATAATGATATTGCCTCGGGAAAATTCTTATTTTATTGTTTAAATTTTGTTTTTGGATATTCTGGTAAAATATTCTTTCAAGTCTTGACCATCTGAATTTTTAAAATTTACTATAATATAAGTATATACCCCCCTCCCCCTATGATTATACGCCATTCTACCTTTCAGACGACTTTAATAATAGCTGCCCTGCAGCAACGTAATGTGCTTACGTTGCAGATTCTAAATCCAAACTCTTATACCATTTATTTTTCACCTAGCTTTACTTTGAATTGTTTGAGAACCAGTAGAGTTTTATAGACAAGCTTTTAGTTTTACACCAATCGAGAACCCAACAAATTGATGGTAGTTTAGAGATCGAGTCTGCTGATCTTCTCCCAAACTACATAAGACGACGTTTAATACTTATCCAAGTCACACATTTAACTTACAGAGTTCTACGTTTATGTGATAAAAAACATATATATATATATATATATATATATTTAGACGTAAAACATAAATATATATAAACATATACTTTTAATATAATCTCATAATTCGAACACTACCTAGTTTTACGAAAAATAAAAAAATTACTAATTATATTGATAATAACAGTGACTTCACTACCAATATTCTCGTTATCACGATATTTCGAGGACAACTTTTTAATTTCAATAGTCAAACTATTAAAATGGGGATTGATAAATCTATTATTTCTCAAAAAGTATTATATCTATAAACAACAAAAACATATTTGTATTTAGTCTGTATTATTGTTACTGCACTTGCTACCATAATAATATACTTAAATAAAAAATATAAACATGAATTTATTTTTATATAGGCATATAATTATAATCTATATATAGGTATGTTATGAATAAAATAATTAATAAAATAAAATAAAAATGAAATATTGTTATATACAATAGTATACTAGTATATATATATACTGGAAAATAACATAAAGTTCAAAAAGAAAATTTATTAGTTTTTATTATAAAAATAATTTTGTTAATTTCTAAACTTTTTTTTTATAAAATTTCAGATTTGTATATATTTTAATAGTTATTGATGTTATTTAAGTTTAAATTACTTTATTTTTAAGAATTTTTTTAAATGCAAAGCTGCACACAATTATTTACTTGAGATTTTATTTATTAATATTTAATAAAAATTAAACAACTTATTTTATAACCAAAATATATTAATAATATTGAAACATAATGTATAATTTTGGTCTAATCTCATGACTTATATATTATTGTGTTTTGAAGACTTACAAGTGTTTTGTTTTTATTCTGTAAAGATAATTAATTGAACCTGTTAGGGTATACGAATGTGGTTTCTTCGATTCATTATACCCCTAATGTCATTTTAGAGAAAAGGGTTACATAAGCTTATATTATAATATATATATTTTCGTGTTTTCTAAAAGTAATTTCTACGAATATTAGTCCTATGCTTAAAATATTTACTAAAAAATTTATTTTTAACTATATAAATGGCTATTAGTATGGACGAAGTTTGTATACATGATACAAAGCTGAGCAATAAAATGTTTAAGAGATTAAACGAGGATTCATATTAAATTATCAAATAGTGTATATTATGTTTTACTACACAAAGGGTTTTATCAAGAAAAAGCCGTGCACAAACCAACTAAAACAATAATTAATTATTAACGAATAACACATATTATAATACCTAATATGGTACTTTATACTTAAAAAGGTTACATTGTACGTAAAATTAAAATACTGTTATTAAACCATTGCAATATGTTGACGACGAGTTAACCATAATTCATTTGCACAATGTGATGAATGTTATGAAAATAACGTCTCATAAAAATATTCTGAAGAAAATGAGTCATAAAGTGAAATTCCTAAAAAAACAGTTATGTACTTACTTCGAAATATTAGTGACTAATGTAAATTAAAAAAAAAAAAAATTATATAATGTTTAAAACGCTGCATCATTTCGAGAAAATACTTGAAGCTCATAATATCTAAAATACCTACATTTATTTAGTTAAATAAAATTATTTTGAACATTAAAATACCTCTAATATGCAATTTTAACGTAAAACTCAAGCTTTTGAAGTTTTATGTTTAGATTGCTTCTCAAAAAATTATATTTTTCAAACGTTTTCCATCTCTTGTATTATCGATTTATTTATTTTATAAATAATTATTCTTTTTACTTTATTTTTAAAATATCATGATTTTATATGTTAGAGGATTTTTCGTGTAAGTGACGCGATGTGCAATATAAAAGGCGCGAGAGTTGATCGTATACACGTATGTCAATCGCTTAAATGCATATACCATATATATATATATATATATATATATACATAATACTACGCGTATTAGGTATTTATGTATATATTGTATATATAATATGTATTTGATCGTAAAAGGTTTTTTGTTAATATATTTTTAACGGTGTTAGTCATGTGTGTAGAGGGTACGGTATATTGAATAATAATAACAATATTAAGGGGTAAAAATCGAATATGGGAATTTGTTTTTTGCCGTTTTCGTCAGCGCCCACCCCCTACCCGTCACTATAATATACTGTTTCCCGGATCAAAGACATTTCGTCGTCATCGTCATATCGTTTTGGAGACAGTATCTATATAGTATAATATAAAAAAGCGAAATAGGAAAAAAAAATGTTTAAAAAAATCGCATACACAAGCTAAGGGTGCGAGAGGAATAATCATGCAGTCATTTTATTCTTTCATGAGGCCTCGGTAGAAATAGACGTAATGGTTAGAATAAAATAACTACCCTTACGCCCAAAAACTGCTCTTCTAAGTCCTTTATTTTTGTATTTCGTTTGTTCCGGATAAAAGTCACCGTATCTATATATATACTTTTTTCTCCACTCTAACTCAGCTTTCTCTCTCTCTCTTCGCGTATATAAACACACAGTTGGCCTTTGCATTATTCAAAGGCGTCTCCTCTCTCGTCAATAGACGAGACTCGTATAGTGTTTATACTGTACAATATCCATTCTGCCTCAGTCACATCATCGTTGCTTTTTAAGCGCGAATTATCCGACCCGCATTCCTGCACCAATTTATCGCCGTCGCAGGCCTTTTAATTTTTCAAACCTCCCGCGGGAACCCGCCTCAGTATTTTATATTGTTTTTTTTTTTTTTTTTTTTTGCACAATTCTCTTTTTCGGTTTGTTTGTTTGTTTATTATCACACGCGTGCCAGCATATGCATGTAAGTCCGCTGCCGTATATACACACACGTGCGCTCATACCAGAGTAGTTGTATACTGCATATTATGTGGTAATCGGAATTTGCAAGGACACGATATGTGTGTGCACACGAAAACTGCAAAGCTATTCGGAATAATGAAAAAAAGATCGGAACGAAATTCGGAATTTATATACATATTATATAGGTATACGACGGGGAAATACGGCCGCGGTCTAACGTGGACATAACCACGGTATATACCATATACATAAACCTCGCGGTGTCTACCAGATATGTGGTTACAGACACAGTAGGTGTACACAATATATATATATATACCAGATGCACGGTTCGGCAACGTCGAAAAAGCTCGTCGTGCGTAGCGAATGTTATTTGCACAAAAGGGACAAGACACGGCCGACCATTTGGAGATCAATTAAAGTGACAGACAGTGCCGGGCCGTCGCCATGGAGACCCACAGAGTTCGTCAGAGCTCGTCAACCGGCCCTTGTCATCCCTGACAACGTCAAATGTCCCTTGTCCCTCTACCTCCGCGTGAGCGTTCCTGCACATCCTGCAGCCTTTGCCCACCACCACCACCACCACCACCGCTACTAGTACCACTACATCCTTCCACCACTACACGTCGTCTCCATCAACGAGAGACCCTTTTTCTCTCTTTTTCCCTCTCTATCTCTCTCTTTCTATCTCTCTCTCTTTCTCTCTCTCTCTCTCTCTCTCTCTCCGCCGCCGTGTCGTCGACTCTTTTGTTCGCTGCAGCCGATGGCAATCGAATTTTTTCTCCGCAAAACAAACCTTGTCCCACTGTACATACACACACACGTGTATATATATATATATGTATGTATGTCAGTATTCACGTGAGTATTCGCTACACACGCACGCGCGACCGTTTCTTTTCGGTCGTTTAGACGCCGTATAGACTGTGACGACGCTGTGTTAACACGACGATGACGGTCCTTTGGACAGTGAGGGGAGATGAAAAAGTCCTATAATGACGAAAAACTCGATTCAATTAAATAAGTATACATGCCGATCATTCGGTGTGTGTATATATATATATATATATATAGTTTGTTTTGGGTGATTTTTTTCATTTTGTAAATCGTAAAAGAAAAAAAAAAACGTTATCGATTCACCGGAGGTATATACGCGCGTGTACGCCTATAAAAATACACCGTAAACATACGCGCGATACAAACGAGAAAAAATAAACTTAGATATACTCCAAAGTCGTTTTGTCGACTAAATCTGATAAGTATATATATAATATATATATATACGCAATAGTAATACGGTGCGCAGCAGCTCCTGCAAGTGTATATAGTGCAGCTTAAATTGTATATAAACTACGAGTATATATATATATAAATAGTGTAGTAAAATGCCGTTAAGCTTTTCGATCGCTCGTCACATATTATACGCACACGGCTGGCGAAGAGAAGATTAACGGTAAATCACGCAATAGTACGATATATATATATATATATTCGTATATTTACTGTGTTCGTCGACAGAAATTCAATCCGGTTACATCCAGTACGACTATATTACACATTCCGATCATTCAACCACTTTTAAGAGAACTCAACGTTTTTCCGTTAAAAAGCACAACACTATATTAGGTACCTATGTAATGATTTTATTTTGCGTTGAATTTTTCCGATCGAAATTTATTTATAACGTAAAATATGTATAATAATATTATATACATCAATTCTCTCGTTCAGGTCTCGGAACTGAATGGACAAAATACGGTCATTAGGTACACTAAAACTGAAGTGCCGCCGGCACGGAATCTGAAATTATAATTATTTGATTTTTGAACGATCTTTGAGAATATCCGAATCCATAATACTTATTGGCTATTGATGTTTATTAAATCATATATGTAGATACTTTAAGACTCGATTAATATTATAGTAATAAATGGAATTTAAAACTTATTTTGATACACCTCTTAAGAATAGAACCCAAACCAGGATATGCGTCATACATTTTTTTTTTTTTTTTTTTTTTTTTTTCATGAATCAAAAAATACTGTTTAACGGTTTCAGTACCCGTTCCCTGGTCTCACGTACTATTACGATTTACGTAGACTTTTAATTTTTTTTTTTTTTTTTAATTCACAACACAAATAGTATTTTATTTGTTAGATTGTTCAAATCTGTATTTCGTTTGTACAGAGAAAAACAACGCAAATAATAGCGCAATATTCATGCGATAGTCACTCTTAACAATTGTTATACCTACTTCGTTACGTGTTGCATTTTCATTTTATTTCAAGTTTTCATTTCGTTATTAGCGTATAAATATAAAACGAATTCGCAAACGACACAAACAGTTTGATAATGATTTTTTTATGTTATTCGTACCCAATAGTTTATGGTACGATTCACGCATGTCAAATATTATATACGAGTAAACGTATAAACAATTAATAACGTTTTGTATAGTAGCTATGGTATTATAGTGTTTTATGGGGAACGGGACAAAACGGCACAAAATGTATGATAATATGCAAAAATACGAGGTTTTACGAGGTATATTATAATAAAAATACATTTTATTTTTCGTTTTTTTATTTTACGAACGTATCGGACCTGTCAGAATTGAAAAACTGCTACTTGCCAACAATAGCTAATTACATAAAAATACGATTGGTCTTATCGAGTCGATCGTCTTCTGCTCCCATCCTATACTGTACATATATATATATATATATATATACGGCCGAGTATATATAGTCTTGGATCTGAAAAGGCGTCCCAAAGTCTTTGGTCATACGACTACATCCAAATCAGATAAAATAATATAGATTAGTTGGACTCTCGCAAAGTACATGTTAGTATCCAACACCAAACTCGGATCAGATTAAAAATATATATATATAGAGTGGTGTGGAGGGGGCAGTTTCGAACGGCTTTCGCAACGTCGATTTTTCTCGTAAATAATTGAAGAAAAAGAACAAAAAAGTTTTCGGCGCACAATGCTATATAATATACGTACATAATGCTTTTTCAGTCCGTTTTCTAACGGAAAAAAAAAAAACAATAAAATGATTTTTGATTTTCATCACGAGACTGCATGTTTTCCGTTTGTCAATGATGGTCAATAACGGAGTTGATAAATGTTAACAGATGAGGCACTACGGGCTTGTTTTATGGAGTAAATATAATTACAAACATAATATGAATGTGTAGGTGTTAAATAGGTATATAATATTATATCAAATTATGCAAACATTGTACGGAATAACTTTTTAATTTTCAATATTTTTTAAATAGGTTTTTATATAACCGACACATATTTTGTAATGCCCTACGATCCATGAATATTTGATTTTGACTATTTGATAAAATTATTTTGAAAATGTATGCCCTATCTTGTCATATTCAACTGTTTTCAATTGTATTTAAATATAAGTATACTTAATAATGATAAATGAACAACACAAATCGTAGAGCAGAATAGGAATCCTATCATTTTACAATAAAAAAGTCAAAATAAAAATATTTAAATTGAAGACAATTTTTCATTTTTCGTAAAAAAAACTTTTTCACGCAAACCAGTCCTTACCCATATAGTAATTTGAACATATAAATACTGTGGAAATATGTATTTAACCATATTTAAAAAAAATATATATATATAAAAATAAATATTGTAAATTTAATATTTTAGACATGTATCTATTATTTTGTTAAAAATATGTTCAATACAATATATTATAAAATTATTTAACATGATTTGAAAATAATGTGACATTATTTTTTGATCAATATTGTGAAAACATATTTATTTAAATATTTCAGACATGTATTTTATTCATATTCAAGACAATATTTATATAAGAAATATTAAAGAAATATTCTGTAAATATTGGGCATTAAATAAAAATGTAAACTCAGTTCCCAACTTTCCCACCATTTAAGGTCAAATTTCAAAAATGCATTCCTTAATGAGCATTTATTTTATTAAATGAATATTCTAATAAATGATCAGCTTTCTATGATCAGCAGTTTGGGTTGGTTGTTGATAATTTTTAAAAATATAGATTATATAGTCAAAACATCTCAGTGGTTATGTACCTGAAATTCATATGAACTTATATATGAACGAGATTAAGTTGCAAAGTCGTATCGCTAACGCTTGTATGTGATATTCTGCGATGGCGGGTTCAATTCCAGATGACGATATGGAACTTTCATTCGAATTTCCACAGCCCGCAATAAGTAAATGTTGTCATACAATACTGAAGGGGGAAAGCCCGACTAACCATTCTGCCTTTTTTCTTTATTAAAAAAAATAAGATATTAATTATATTTTATTTCAAACAGACTTTTAATTCATTGTGTACTTTTATTGATATAATAGCATAATATGTTATTATATTACATGTTCGATGTCATGTATATGAGCGAATCGTAACTTCGTATTGGCGTGTATTCATTTTGTTGTGACATTTTTCAATATACATAACTTATGTACATTTAAATTTTTTTAAATATAAAAACTGATTTGTAATGATAAAAATAACGTTTATCGTAAACAAATCACATTTATCGAAAAGTTTCACTGAAATAAAATAAAACGTAAATGACAAAAACTCTAAAACAAAAACATAAAAAAATTGATCTCCTCTAATAATACTTATTTGCAGATATTATAAGATATATTTTATGAAATTATAGTGTGATGAAATACTATAATATTATACGTACACATATTATTGACATAAAATACCTAAATATGATAAAAAAAAAAAATGTTTAATTAAAAAATAGTCTTATTATGTTATATCATGTTAATTAAATGGTATATAAGAGTTGATATTACTATTTTTAAATTAATTATTGTTATTATAGATACTAGGCTAATATTTAAACGCCAAATAGCTATTATTTTGCTCAATGATTGTTAAAATTAATATTTTTATTTTAAATGTAATTTTTAGTAGGTAACTACAAATTACAATAACCTACCTAATATATTTTTTCCATAAAAAGTATAAAAGTATCGAATTTTTATTATTTGTTAATATCTTGATTGTTCTTTATGTTTCTTAATAATAACATTAGGTTTTAAATTAATTTTTGAGAAATTATTATGTGTAAATATCAAAGGATATATTATTTATTTACATTGAAAGCTTAGTTAAGAGTATAGTATTGTAGCTTAGTACTGCTAAAGTTTTATAAAAGAAAAGGTACACCACACCTTCTAATATCTAAACTTATAACGCTTATATAAATCAAAATTAAGTTAAATTACTTAAAATTTAATTTAAAAAAACTATATATTTACACATCTGAAAACTCATATTGAGATTATTATAGTATTGTCAATAAATCAGTTAGCATACTTTTAGGTACCTACCAACCTTTCTAAAATTCAAAAGATCTGTTTAATTTTTTATTTTCTTTTTGTAATTACTTAAAATTTCATTAATTTCAATTTTGCATAATATTATGTTTATATATTGTCGTAAAATGTAATATTTTGTGTATACACGTATGTATAAGATACTACTCCTTTATGTCGTATATTAGCCACGTGTAAAAGCTAAAAGGTCAATCTGGATAATGAGAACTGTAGTCGTGTACTATAGAGTGAAAAAATCACCCCTAAACACCGACTTTCTCTGCAATTTGTTCAATAAAAACCGCATTTTTACGACGGTGGTCGAACCCCGTCAGACACCCATCAATACTGTGCATCTATATATACCTACATTTTGTACGGTAAAAAAAATACATAAATAAAATGTATAAAACACGGTCGTATTTTTCTTCAGGATAACCAATCGGCTAGAAGAAGCTGGCGATTATAGTTCCAAAGGAGACTGAGTGTAGGTATACTATAAAAAAGTTGCATTTTAACTTATGTCTAAAAATTAAAAATTAAAATTGTGGTTCGTATATATCAATGAACTTCAAGGTGTTCAGGAGAACCACAATACGTTGTTTTCCTCATTCGAATATTTGCTAACTTTTTCCACGAAAATAATGGCGTTGGTTACCCAATTATTTTGTCACTCATATCAGTTGTTTGAGACTTAAATTATGTTGTGTCCTACATAATATAAATTTTAATTAAATTTTCTACAGAAAAAATTATTTTATCAAATGACTGTCAAATGTCAATTTTATATATAAATATACTAAGTGTCGCTTAGGCCTTAGTCGAATTAAGATTCATATATGTAAACAGTGACAATGGAATTTGCAAAGTATATGCAATTTATTATACTTTTTTCATGAATTTTGTATATTAGATAAATATGGGTTAAAATTTAAAAGTGTATTATTGCATTTTCGAAATTAGTTCGACAAATAATGATCTGGGTGTATAATTAGAGATCAGATTATACTCAGAATTTAAACTGAAATCGTGTCAGTGTACATATATAGAAATAGTATCAAGAATCTACCATATAATATTGTTGGAAAATTGCCCATGTGCTGTCGGAAGTAACAGTCGCTTTGACGACGTACCTACTACGCAGTGGCGCTTTCAGTGTCAGCTGTTGATTATACTTTGACAGTGACGAGTGGTGCAAAAGTTCACACAAATACATATCGAAAATTGCTTACTAAAGCAAAGTTGAGCTAAACTGATTTTTGACAGTAGTGGCAATTTTTTAACTGCCAAAATTAATTTATCCAAGATTGTGTAGGTATAGAATTACCAAAATTGGGAAAACAACCTGAATTTTTTTTTAAATTTTAATTTTATACAATGTCATGCATTAAATATTATTATGTTACTATAGTACATTGTATTAGATGTCAGTAGCATTGATCAAGAGGAAAAAAAACTTATAACATAGCTAACCAGTTACGTATGTGAGAGCCGAGTAATATTTTTATATATTTACGATTGAAACACACTATTATTATTATTATGAATAATCATTGCATATTTTATTACTGGAAAACTACACACATTTTTAGAATATTTGAATATTTATTTATTGATTATTTTTTCCAAAATACTATAGGAAAAAAACCATCCCTCGCCGATCTGACAGGTAGACAGTGGCTATTATATACTCGTATAAAAGTATAATACTATACTCGATGGTCATGTTTATAGCTCATACAAATGCGTTTGTATATAACTGGCGGAATCAGACTAATTTACAGGATAGAAAAGCTCAATTTAATTCAAAAACTTAAATATAAAACATCATTAGAACTTCCGTTGGTTATGAATGACTATATTTGCTTAATGGGGGCAATAGTTTGGTGTGAGGGACTAAAAGTGTATCAAATGCCGGCATTATTGATACTTAAATTTTTTTTTTTTAAACTTTTTAACTCAACTATAGTTTCTTAATTATATCTTAATTATATATTCTGTTAATTAAAAACTTAACTAAAACAAACTTAATGAAATTATATATTTGACTAATATAAATACTTAGAAAATACTTAGAACCTATATATATATATATATATATATATTATATATATTACAATTACGTAAGTATGTAGTTATATATTATAATTACGCTCTTCATAAAAATTAATTTGCAGGGTGGGCTAATCAGGGGACCAAAATATTTTAGGTTGGCCCCTGATCTACGTTGATATCTACTTCTGTGGACTGAGGTTAATATTGAACTGTAATAATTATGATGTTTATTTTTCTATTTTTCTGCGAGCAACTATATTATCGAAAGGAGTCGAGTAGGGGTTTCAGAGTGTGTAATGATAGGAAATCGGTTCCAAATGGCACTCAAAACATGGAATTTCTCTATTTTTCCAGTAGTTGGTAAGAAAAACTATACGAGTATACCATCTGTACGGTGGTGTATGACTACATACATGGTGTATACATACACACCGTGTATACGGCGCCGAAAAAAATTTTGACCCGTTAAATCTGTCTGTCGAGTCTGTCATCTAGAAATAAATAACGGTGTTTATACATATGCAATATGCATTAAGCCACATAAATGAACCCCGTAGTTTGCATTTCCTATACGATAACTAAAGTAATAACAGTGAATTATACTAATAAGAAAAATAGCTTAAATAGGTATCAATAATTATACGATGGTGTCGAAATATATATATATTTATAATATGCCATGGTAATACAAATATATATTATAATTATTATATTACCTATATATTTTAATATAGATTTCTACAACCAATCCATAATATTGACGTTTCCCTAATTATATTAAGTGCACTTAAGGGAATATCAGTGTAAACGATTTTCAATGGAAGACTTACTAATGTTAGCATTTTTCATTTTTAATAGCTCACAACATTTTTTCAATATTTACATTTTTTTCGTTATATTTAAAAAAGATATCAAAATAGTTAGACTTTTAACAACCTATAAAACCTTTTTAAATGCACATATCAAAAAACTGCTTTACAGGGCGTTAGATAATGTTGTTTTTTATCATTTATATTTTATTTCATTTTTCTACGATGTTTTCAAGTTGTTATCAATGATAAATGAAAAAGTATGTTTTCAATAAAATTTTGTGATTTTATAAAAAAATAACTGAAATAAACTATTTTATTATACCGAGACCATTTATTGTTTATTTTTAAAATTCATATAAATTGTTAAATTTAAATTTTTTTTTGAAATTGTCTAATAATTGCCTATATAGAACACGTAAATGTGGTTCACATCCTCGTGTAGATCTTATATATTAGTAGGTACAGAATATATAGTTGATACTTTATATTCATATCAAGTTGGTACTTTTAAGGAAGAAAAATTACACCACTCAGAACCGTTTATTATTTAATGCAATGATTTATAATTGTTCTATTAAATTCAATAAATCCACCAGACGTGCGAAGCACTGACGACCCTGTTGTCAACCTTACAATAGAAGTACTTCCAATCCTTACTGGACGGGCTTTTTTTAATTTTAACTTCAAAGTTAACTTTTTTTTTTTTTTATTAAAGTTTTTATTAATACTGTATGCTTTTGGGCCAAGTGTTAATTTGACTGATATTTTTCATTGTCTTGCCTATATTTATGCACGTTATCTTTGTACAATATGCTATTACGAGTTTGTACAACGCCGTGCGACGGTGCCGACGTGTCTGTCCGTGTCCATCTGTCCGACGACCGGCGTCGCCGTCCGATCGATACACAGACTATGGTTACTGTGTTAATTCCCACCTTCGAAGGGTGAAAAAAAAATGTCTATACACAAAACGTACAGGCGAGGCGCTCTCACCACCGGCCGCCGCACGGGACATCTCCATCTCTCCCGACGACCCTTTTTCTCCCCTGTCGATTTTACTGTCTGTGTGTCCGTGTGATCATGTCCTGCGTCCGTTCATTTGTACGCGCGTGTGTGCGTACAAATAATAAACGAATAGCACACAATCCTCGTGGAATTTTGTGGAGGGTACGCAATAGTTATCTGGATAATTTTTTTGATCCACTTGAAATCATATTTCGTAGCTTTCAAATTTTTATTCCTGTCAAATTTTCAAAATAATAATATTCGCAATAAAATAAAAACATCGATAATTTCTAATAGTTTTTTTTTTTTTTTATATCGTTTACAAATTTTCGATCTAGAGGTCCTAGATAGGTACCTATAGGTACCTATATCTACACATAAAAAAAAAAAAAAGAAAATCAAAATCAAATAATTTAGTTTTTATACGGGTTGGTTAATTTTTGAATGTCACGAAGTTGAAGGAAACGAAAATTTTCAATATTTTCCGAATATATCTGATAAATAAAGAAATTATCTAAAAAAAATGTTGAAAAAAAAAACAAAGTAATTTTGAGTATTTTATATGCAGATAATAGATATAGTTGTAGATAGTACGAAATTTCGTGTATTCTAAATTGTTAATGCACTTTTGCGTTCCCCTTCTAATTTCCTTTTCTAATCCAACCACTGACTATATAATATTACCGATATATAGAATATATATTGTATACGATTTTATTATTAAGTCGTAAAATTTAGGTCCAATACTATGGCCATTGATTTCATTCGTCACTTATTATTTTTATTAAGACATTATTATATAGGTAATTATATGAAAGAAAAATCCGAGAAGGAAACAATAAAAAGGTATTTATTTAAGTATTCAAATATATTAACATAATATATACGATTAGGATTAGTGTCTTTTTATATACATAAATATATAACCTATGTTTTTATGAAAACAAGTGCACTGAAAAAAACACTGTTAAAAATTATAAATTAATCAATTTGAAGGTATTTAACAAATACACAATTTGTTATACTTACAATATTTTATCACAATTGTTATAAAAGTATTGATAAATCAATATTGTTAGTATATTTTGCCAAATTGAAAGTAGATTATCAACTTTCTAATATAAATTATTTCCGCAAAATAAAAAAATATATATAATTTTGATAATATATATTTTATTGAACTAATAATTTATTGTTTTATCCTCCAAACATTTAATCACAGGTAAATTAATGATAATGTTGTTTCGTTAAATACTTTATTTCACATGGCAATATAGATATTTAAAAAAATTATACAAATAGACATTTATATTCATAATTGAACAAAAATTGTTGTCGGCTAATTATAAGCATTTTGTATAGGTATCATTTCATCAATTTGTCAATTTCATAAATTTCATCAATGATCATCATTTTGTTTATTTTTTTATTCATTTAATATATATTTTTTATCAATACTACTGATGTTTTTTTTCATTGTGCCGAAACAGGGATCCATATGATGATACTTAAAAACTAAATACGATCAGTGTTTAATTTTGTGGGTTCAAATTTATATGAATTAACGTCAACAGATTTCATTAAATTAAAAATATCAGTTATTTGTTGTAATTCTTCTGCCTATAATAATTCATTATAAAATCTTTTACTTTTGGTTATGGGGTTCAATACTTAATTAATGTCTCTCGATACAAATATTGAAATTAAAAACACTCATTATTGTTAAGTTTTAATAGTAATTTGTCTGAATAATAAATAGTTATTTATACACATTATTTTTTTAAAAGAGTAAAAGTAATATGATAAAAATATATATATATATAGAGAAAGAGAAAGAGAGAGAGAGAAAGAGAGGGAAATGTATACCAAACTATATACTTAAGTACCTACCTACTATATTATAAATATTTATAATCATAAATGACATAATAATAATTAATACTGTGGATGTGTTACAATAATCTGTTTTTATTTTTAGATTTCAGAGTGCATTAGATATTTATGGAATGGGAACTTTTCTTTATTTTTACTTGTTTTAATCTTCGAGAGAGGTGTTTAATGTCTTGAATGGGAGATTTGTGATTTTTAATGTATGGATAGTAAAATTGACATTTTTATTGTTTCGTATATCGTATTATAATTTAATACCCTATTGGCATTATTATATCCTAATAAAATGTTTAGAATAACTACATTAACTGCACCAGTATATTAATATGTGCTGCAAACAACTTCGAAAGAATTTTAGATAAAATAAAACAAATTATGATATTATATTATATTCAAAACCATCAATAAATGATAACTTATAGATTAGATTTGTTTTTTTTTTCTTAAATGCAAAATATATACAAAATTAATAACGTGTCGATGTACCAAAATATTAATAAAATAAAAGTACATTTGAAAACAAAGAGTAAAAATTTATTATATAAAGGTAGGATTTTGTATATTATATTATATAATATTATACGAATTTAAATATAGATTTATTATTGAAAAATAAATATATATATATTATGTTATGTTTAAAAGACATTAGAACCTATTATGGTATTTGAATAATTATATTCTATTAATTTTTTTACACAAAAAACTTATTTTTATTGTGAAAAATGATTAACTGTTTACATTAATAGAGATACATTCGGGTTTTATTATTTTGGTTCAAATCTTACCGTTTATATGTACCTATATACAGAGTAATAATCATAATAGTAATTAATAATTATTATAATATCGTATTATTTGTTTTTTTAGATTTCAGACACACGTTCGACTGCAAATGACTTGGTTTTATTTTGACTTTATTTTTTTTTTTGATACACCAACGCGTTTATAAACTGTTTTTGAAGTGAGGGTATTGATACATATATATATCATCAAGTGTCCTTTTTCTTTATTCTGCACCTAACCACTGAAAACATCCAATGACTTACGTCACTCGTTATTTCGACGATAACCAAAGACAATTAATTTATTAAATTGCTGCAGAAAAAGTACGAAGTTAATAATAGCTCTGAATATTATGTTTTTATTCCTGCATGATTGATGAGCTTAAAACTTATTTTATACAGTTATAAATTAAATACAACATGAATATATTCACTAAATTTATACATCCGTCAAAAAATCCAAAAAAAAACACAATAATTAATTTATAAAATAAAAATATATTTCACCTTTATTTATATAACTATATAATATGATTTCCTTGTTTTTTCGGACGTTGGTCTCAAAATCAATGAACCTCGACAATATTTACCTACTTAAATGTTCTGTATTTTAATAGTTTCGAAATTTTAATACGAAAATGTATACGTACAGTGAGCACATATTTGACATCTGATAATCAAAATAAACTAAATGAAAAATGCAATTAATTCAACATGAATTAAATATTGGTAACTATAAATAATATTAACTATACATAATATAACAATGCAAAAATGTAGCAGATTTTATCCATTGTATTGATTAAAAAATATGAGAGGTAAATTTATATTATTTAAATAGCTGTTTGAACGAAAAACGTTTGTTTAATGAATTTCGGGATTTGACAATATTATCAAATAGAATACATTTCAACGTTTTACCTGTTTGTATATAAACGTCCATCAAACCCATAAACCTAACCGAAAATAATTTCACCGAATTGACTCTCGTTGTTGAAACGATGTGAACGATAATATTATTAATATGAGACCACGAAAAACGTGTGGTATGCATAGGGTTAGCATGATTATTGTTCCGAAAACGGGGTATTATAGACTCGATTATATTTTACTCTAGTTTTATTTAAAATGGAATTTTTTTCCAGAAAGTGAAAACGTTAATAATAAAAAAAACACACCGTACTTTTATAATGGTATAAATAGTAAAAACTAAATATCGTAGAGGAAATGGACTAGGTACCTATAGAAACCTAGTATGGTGATGATAAAATTACGAATATGAATTGGTATTTATAATAAAGTTGATTTCTGTGAAGTTAGGGGTCATATTTAAAGATTTTCGATTTTTATTTTCAAAATGAAAGTTTTTGAGTTTATCGATATTTACGAAAATTTAATATATACAATGAAACACTCTATGCATACAGGGCCGATGAAAAAAGGAGTTTAGACTTTAGGGGATCGCGACAGTAAAATTTATGTCAGCCTGGCAATTAGTCGGAAGGTCAAGGATTCTCTCAAAAAATTAGTATAAAAAAAGTTAAAAACTTTATTTTTACTTACTGACTTTTTAGAGAAAATAAGTTGGCAGAATTACTCGATGACCAATGACAAATATATTTTAGCGTTTGCACTATATTTATAATAAAACCGGGAAGCCCAGAAAAATGTTGAATTTTTGAAATTTCCAATATTTGATTATTATAAAATTCTGTAGGTATTATTACCAATAATTGTAATAGTCGCTCACTTAAATGTTCACTGACGGTAACCAGAGCCAGCCTGGTTATCTAACTGGATCTGATTACGGTACAAAACTATAATAGTAAAAATACTGAGTGAATACAAGAAAAATATATGCTGGCCATTTAATGGTCATTTCTAAATGTTCAACAATACGCATATCTCTAAGTAAACATAAATTGGTAAAATGATTTTTCTAAAGAAGTTCAATGTGCGTTTCTCATTTGTGGTATTATTTCTGATCGTACTCACAGTTATTACGGAATTCCCGATTGTATTTCGTAGTTTTTTTGTTTTTGTACCAATAACCGGATATGCGCGACGATCCCGGTTTTCTTGTTCTGTTTCCCCGTGTATATCGTCACTCGTGACATTTAAAACGTCACGTTATTTTATCGATTTGAATTCATTACGTGGGATAGGTTAGGGTACGTCAATTACACACTATACCCGTTATATATGTCGCGACAGAGTTTATAGGTTAAACCTACTCGACATAACTGTGTGTTTACATGTATGTATTATATATTATATAAAGTCACTTATTATGATATAGCTATTAACATAACAATATATTGCGTTATGCCAATCGTTCTCATCATAAACATAAATCGACCCGAGACGTATACTAGTACGATAATATGGGAACGCGTATTAGTAAATCATCGGAACCAAAACACCGATAAACTCGTTGGAAAATTAATTATTCGATAAAATAAATCGTCTCGATTACTGCCATTATAATATACATCACGGTAGACGATGATGACATATAATATATTATGTCGTCCACGTTTCAGAACATTTTTTTCATATAAAATCGTAATCAATTAAACTCTTTAAAGCTGTACGGAATGTGTTGGTAAAATTATAATAACAATAATAATAATAATAATAATAATAATAATAATAATAATTATTATTATTATTATTATATTGTGTATAAGTTCCATCGGGTCCGTCGACGCCAACAAGTGCCCGAGACGAACGCCTAATAATAATAATAGCGGCGGCCCTTTAAATAATGCAGTGGTTGTACAGTGTTTACCCTCACCGTTTTCTCCCCTAACCACGGATAATGCCGACAAATCGTCCGAAAAAACGACGAAGTTGACAAGTATAAATCTGTATTTACTTACTTGTACTTTATATTTTTCAACATAGATATTTCGTAACACGCCGATACCGGGACAGGTTCGTGGGACCGGGAAATTAGTTCTTTTTACGAGTGAGTTTCGATGAAAACCTAAACGATTTTGTATATCGATTTAACCACTAACAAAATGTCTGTAAATTAAAAGTAAAATTGGAAAAAAATTTCCAAAAATCAATTTTCAAGTGTTTCGTTTTTATCATATAATGTCTCAATTTCTTATTGAGGACGTCACATTATAATATCAGCATTTGCTATTACCGTTTATCTAACAGGCTATGTAGAAAACAAACGCTATATGTGGGATATCGATTGTAGAATTTTCCTTAAATTAACCTCTTAAAAACGATGCGTTCAACCTCCCTTTAAACATAATAAATTTGAGTGGTGTCACGATAGATGTGAATAGGCAAGTTTTTCTTATGGAAAATATGTTTAAAGGGCCCACATTACTGGGGCTCTATAATGTAACAAAAGTAAATTGATTCGCTTATAAAATAGTTGAATATTAGATTAAGGTGATAATATTTTGAAAAAGTCAAAAGTTGAACTAAAAGTGTCCAGTTTAAAGTTTGTGGGGGACAATGGGACGCAATCCTCAAAAACGGGATATTAAATAAATTCTGTACGTAGCGAGAAATGTACTTGACTTATATTGTTTTACAATGTATTTATATTATTTAGGTATACATATATTATACACTTTTTAAGGTAGGAGATAAGCTTTGTTATAGAAAATTCATTATAGTTGGTACATTGAAGTGGTAATTTTTCGATATACTCAGTAGTTATTCTATAAAAGTGGTAAAATTACCAACAATTGATATTAAATTTAAAATAATAATACCAGAATTTTAAAATGTGCAACATATATTTTGTGTAGCATTATATTGATATGATAAAGTTTTAAAAACTTTTGAAGCATTGATGATTATTTTTATAAAAAAAAAATGTGGTTGATTACGTATAGGTACACATTTTTAGGTAGGAGTTTCAATAGGTTTTAAACTTTTTAGTTATTTTATAATATTATTTGTCGATTTCTCAGTAGTTTTTTTGTTTTTAAGAAAAAATAACATATTCTTTTAATTCTGAAATAACAAAGGTGGTCAGTACTGCTTTATCCTGTCCGAGGATTTAAGGGATAGTCCCAGATGTTTTACAATAATTTAATGATAACTTATACTGAATCTGAATACGAATAACTTTCAAAACGGAAGGGCCCCATTAACAAGGACCCATTCGCATTATCCGTATAGGCCTGTCCCCGCCCCTATGTTACGAGTTACCGATTTCCGGTGCCGAGATGGACGTATCATGCAGATTTTCTATTATTCCAGCCCCAGAAGAGCGGCGTACCGACATTGTGCCCACGAGGAAGTACGTCACTCATTCATTCACTGATTTCTTTTTTCTTTAGCTTTTGAGGTTTAATGTTTTTTTTTTGATTTAAGAAAATATTTTGAAAATGTGAACTTATTGGCCAATAATTCCCTAAATATTTCTGTAACTTTTTCATAAATAAACAAATTGTTATATCAATGATCAATAATTTGATAATCATACAATTTTCCTAAAAATATTTCAATGCTGTATGTGGGTGGAGACGTAAGTATCATCGTTCTAAAAATACAGATTGGATGCCCTGAACATTTTCAGATTCTGAGCGTAGCGGCGAGGAAGCCAGTGGTTTTACATTGAACTGCATGTTTAGTATGTTTATTGTTTCCCCTCTGTTAACACATTTTTGAACAGAAGGAGCCGAGAAGTTGCATTGGCGTTAGTATGATGTTGATAGGAAATCGGTTCTAAAAAGTGTCCTAAAAATAGTAATTTTCCATTTTCCCAGTACATTCCTCGAAAGAAAAACTTTTTTTTTATACGATGTATGGTAGGTGGTCATATACTGTATGCATACATATATAATGTACAATATATACTGACATTTTAATATTATTATATGATTTTTATTTTATTAAAGCTACTAAAGTACGATTTTCGAGTTATTAGAATTCAACAAAGTGTATATCTGGATACAATAAATGGCATGATTATTCGGGTAATATACTATAATATACACTGAAATCATACAATATAAGTATGGTAACATTATAAAATTAAAACATTAAACTGTAATTAAAGTGAATACATTGTATTAAATTATATAATTTTACTAAGGTATATGTATAGGTATATATGTGTAAATTTCCTCACCACCTTAGCTCAAATAATGAAATTTTAAGAGCATGAGGTATTACACGTAGCGCGTTTTTTTTATAGTGGTATCCCCGTTAAGGCCTAATCCACTTAAAGAAGAGTGTCAATTATTTGGAAAACGATATATATAAAATGAATAAATAAAAAATGAAAACAATAAACAATATGTTTTTTTTTTAACAAGACGAACACCAAGTGAAATAGACAAATAAACAATAGTAGATAGATAGATTATATTATGGTAATAAGTATGTTTATGGTTAGAGTTAGATAAATTCTAGACTAATAATTTTTTTCAAAAACATGAACTTATTCAGTAAATCAATTTGAGTTTAGGCCAAACTTAGGTACTGTAGATGCATTAATATCTTGTCTCGATATATATACATGTTATATTATAATGTTGAATAAGTAAGTACTGGAAAAAAAATACCCATAAATAATAATAATAAATAATCAATATTCCTAGATTTTATTAAAATATTTTATACAGTTGACCATAAAGAGCTTTTCATAATATTATAAGTACCTAAGTTTTCGTATAATTAATGAAAAATCCTAATGGTTTTCCAAATACTTAAGTACAGAACCAAAATGGTTGTATTAAAGGATTATCTACTAGGATATTAACTGAAAATGAATTGTGGAATACCTCAAAGAAGTGTCTTAAAACCATAAATGTATGTAAACAATGTACGAAATTTGGAAATTGATTGATACAGATGATAAATACTTGTTAATTATTTTACTATACATGTGTTAAAAATTTAATTTCCAAAAAAAGAACTTTGGATTTTGATAGAACTATCATTATTAGCTTTTTTCAATCATAGTAATTGGTCAGGTTAATTATTTAGAAGAAATAACAATTTATAAATATAGTCTACAATAATAATTAATAATACTTCAATAGTTCAAAATTAAATAAATAAGTAAGGTGAGATATTTAAGTCTAATTTTTGATCAAAATGTTAAATGCTACATCTATTTACGAAAGTTATGCTAAAATTATATTGCTTAAAAATGATTTCTTCCATTTAATCATTTAAAGTTATTTTATCCTCTAAATATTACAAAGCATCTATAAAAAAAAATCAAGATGATCAAATCTATCTATATAAAAATGGTAAAAATTATTTAAATAGATCTACAAGAATAAATTATAAAACAGTTATTGCACGATTTGTAAATTTACTTTACAAGAAATGTACAATCACATGTTGCTTAAAAAATCATCAGACTGCAATAATAATATTATTACAAAATGTATAAAACATACAATATTATAGTAAATTATACAAATTAGACCACAAATTAGTATTTTACGAGTATATTAATTATTATAAATAATAGTTAATAAGTATTAACATTATTATACTACTTTAGGTGACAAATATTCCAACTCAGCCTTAGCTTACTAGTTACAAAAGTAGGTATATAAAATATTGTGTAATAATATTGTAATGTGTAGTTTTTTATGCAATTTGTAAATTAGTAAAAATAAATAAATATAAAACTTTTAAGCTTTGGTTCGAATTCATCTATAAATAATAAATGTACAAATATTTATAAATAGTACCTAATGTTAACAATCTAATTTATACATAATAAATAGGGAATGAACTTTATTTTAATAATAAATTCAAAATATGCAACAAATTTTTTCATTAAGAAAATTTAATTCAGAAAATAACTATTATATTACAATAAATATTTAACAAATAAACAGCACTTCTATTGACAATAACATGAATTTAAAAGTCAGTAGACGAGTAGGTGACTGTATAAATGTATAAACCACTCAAAATAAGATGAAATGAGAACCTATTAACGTGTGGTGGTACCCTGGTATATTCACGTGAAGTTCATTTAGATAAAACCGATAATAATTATCGTTATCGAAGAATAATTGATGAGAAAAATTTCAAACGTAAAACACGGAAAGTTCAATTAAAAATAAAAATCAATGAAAAAAAAACATAGGTACTCTTAAAATATTTAAAAATTAGTAAAATTAGATTAGAACCAATTTAATCAAAAATTCATGAAATGGATTTATATCTCACTAAAATTCGATTATTAATATTTAGATAAAAAGTTGAAATTACAATAAAGTCCGTTCTCTACTTTTAAATGTTACTAGATAGGTAACTGATAATATTTATAGCCCCTACGTACATACTAAATACTTCGGCTAAATTAAACTTGTTTTACTTATTTATTTTTATTTTTATTTTATTATTTACTTTAGCTCATCTTAACTAAAATATCTGTCACTAATCAGTGCCGCAACAATTGGATGTGCAAGGTGCGAGTTGTACACGGACCTCTTACCTCTTCAACTCTTAAGGGCTTTCAAATCGAGATTTATTATTGAGAATTCGGATTTTTTTTAAAAATTTTTTTAAATGAAAATTATACAACTTTTATTAAGATAATAACAAAAAGTATGTCATTTATTTTTTTATCGTAATTATATTGTATTCTTGATTTTGAACCATTATTTTTATTATAAGCAACGATTGCCGACTGACGGGACACATAAGTAAATTTGTTTTGTCGTGTTAACTAGTTAGGTTCCAGATTTTTTATTTATTTATTTATTTTTTTGGTAAAAACCCTCGCACATGGAGCTGAGACTTAATAGTCGCGGCACTGATAACTATATAATATAATATAAATGGAATAGGATCACCGTGAAAAATTTTCCGTCGAATCATTCCTGTTTTTGTTGAACTTTTTCTTCGTGACATAATATCCTCAATGGAAATTGGCTGTCAGTATGCTCCATCTCTCTATGTCCTGAACTTTCCCGAACAATTCCACTGACGTCTCGCTAGTCCATTCGGACATCTGTATTCTGTATTCATGATATACAGGTTCGTTCACGACCTCCATCATTTTTGGAATCATTTTTGCTGAATAAAAATGTAAGTGGTATTTAATGAACAATTAATTAAAGAACGATATTATTATTGTAAAATTTTAAATTGACTTATAAAAACACTTGTAGAAAAAACACTTAAAAATATATAAGAAAAAACTCCGAGTAGAATTGAACAATTTTAACGAAAATTAAAAATAACAGACATATAGTGACTGTGTACTGACACACACATTTTGTTTGTTTAAATATTTTTCGATAAAATAGACAGCCAGTTTCAGCCAGCACAATTATTTTTCATTAATATTGTTATCGGCCAACATTATCTTAAATATAATTTTATATATATATATATATATATATAAATGGAACAACATTTTTCATGGAAATAAATAAATAAGTAGATATAACTTATTTTTGTTACACTTTTGGCTAAATTTTTTTTCACTTAATTAAGCTTCGCTCAGAATCATTTTATCGAAAGTAATGAGTTATTATTGCTATCATATTTAACATATTCACTACCAGAATCCTACTCGTCGAGGGAAGTGCTTCGACTCTCTACTGACCGGATTTAAAATTATTTTTTAAATGTTTGGCCACTCGCACAAGCGTATTCTGCCAATTTTGGGACAAAAATTTGTTTATAATATACAATAGTACTGACGTATAGTAATCATCGGGATTAAATCATTTTGAAAGCGATTCGACGGCTATAACGTATTGCAATTTAACGTCAGCTGTCAACGATTATACTACTGCGCTAACCACAACCGCGTTTATGTGTATACATTATATAGGCATATTATTATAATATGAGATAGAGTAGTATATATACTGCCTGTGCGAGTGTGGCACACATAGAACATCGAAATAACATCGATAATAGAATATTATTATTTATACGTGTGGCATACAAATTATTTGAAACAATACGCACGTTGTATATTATTAACATTATACGTACATAGCATTTAACATTATAAATTATTAGTAATAAATAACGACGTTTACAAATAACACCCGAAGAACCGAGACGAAATACACATATCATAACTCGTTAAAAAAAAAAATGCTTTTTATTTTAAAGAAAAATTCCAACTATCCCAACCATCGCGTACTTCGCGCATTACTATATTGACTTTTCAATCCCAATAGTATATAGACCATAGGCGCATAGAATATGTTTTCTGGTGATCGTTTACTAATAAGGTATGGTCAGTCACCATAAAGTTCAAAAGTTGATTATTTCTAAATTTTGAACTCGATCAGTTAATCTTTTTCACCACCAACTACATTAACTTCACTGTATAAAGGTATGGTAGAAATGCATTTAAAATTGTATTTAAATACAAAATACATCTATTTCGATGTATAGATACAAAATATGTTAAATACCTAACGTATATAAAAATAAGAATACTAATTTTTCACGTCATAAATTTCTAATACGAAAAGTATGAATTTTTATATTAGATACGTATATAAGATATTATGAGCTATATAACCTGAAAAATATAATAAATTAAATTAAGATAACACCTGCAATTTCTGTCTCTGTCTAATCGACTGATGATAATATGCAGTAAATTTACATTTAAAAATATTATTACAACTTTATCATATTTAGTATTCGAGAAAACAGCCTTATTATGACTCGTCTGTTAAATTTTTAAATTTGTGGGGATTATTAAAATTACGGAAGTACAAATATGTTGCCTACATACTTATTTTTTAGGTTATCTCTAAGGAATACTCCCGGCAAAATACTAATTACCCGATAATATAAAAATCGCACGCTGTCGGTATCACTCTACCTTGTTCAGTTATTATTTTTGAACTCTTGATCTGGCCAAACGTGTGACGTCACCGAGGGCGCAGATAAATTGGACGGATTATACCAAATGTATACATGAGATATACCTATACCCAACCGTATTTTTGATTTAATTTTGAAATGATTAATGATTGTTTTAAATCAGAATAATTTAAATAGATATAATTCTCATCAGAATTAAAATTTCGAAAACAGCCATTCCATTTTAGCAATTTACTCTATTATTAATTAATTTTCTATTGTCCAATGATGAAACTGCAATGAGAATACCGAACATACGAGTACATTTCCTGTATCAACTGATATTGATTAGACGGTAAAAACTTAAAAGCCGCCTTATAATTTTCAGAAATTCTATGATAAGAAAAAATATTGAATATTCAAGATTAATACGAGTATATACGTAGTTAATAGTAATGAGATGATATTTTTTCTATGCAAATAAATGTATTGAAAAATATTGTAATTTCGTCGAAAAATATATAATTAAAAAAAAAGATACGTAAATTTGTTTACGTCCAGTAGTCATTGAATAACTATATTGATTATATTTTTATAATTATAATGATTATATTATATATTATAGTTTATTTTCATCGTTTTTTTTTTTTTTTTTTTTTTTATACAATAATTGTTTTTTTGTATGCAACACTCTTCTGTTGAATCTATAATGCTTATATAGCCCTTCACAAAAGCTATACAGAATGTTCTGCAGTAGGTATATAATTTTTGTATTCATCAACGTCTTATTTTCATAATAATTAAAATAAAAACCGGCCGAAAGTATAAATAAATAATTTTTATCGTTTTGAATTAAAAATCGACAGCTTTTAAATTATCATTTCATTTGGCATGATTGTGTAATTGACATGCAACGTTACCATAATATTTTTACACTCTTTGACATTTAACACTTATGCCATTTGTCCAAATGTATATACCATGGATGATATGTTATGTTTTAACTTCGTTTCTTCTAAGATTTTAATTGATTTTGTTTTATACAAACGATAAACGATTGTTTTCACTTTTATTCCGATTTTTCAAAATATAAATTGTCCATATGAACTTTAATTTTGCATTTAGATATTGTTCAAACAATTCAAAGCATTTTTATCATATGTATTTTGTTTCATTTTGGAATATTTTGATCCTCTGTTAGTTTTTTAAACAAGGTTCTTAAATATCCATAAGACGGAGTAAAAAGGTTTTGCAGAAATAATTGTGTCTTAGCGTGAAGTTTTGTTTCTATTAATTAATTAATTGAAAAAAAAATTAAAAGAATTTACAAAAGAATATTGAAAAAATTGTTCGTGGAACAAATTATCCCGTTTCTCATTCAAACAAGTGTAATAATATAATGCGTCAATGTACCTACGTATTTTAATGTTTTTCCTATTTTACTAATATATCCTATCCCACTGGAGAATATCATATATTATACTAAATTGTCCCACTGTATCGTCAAACTTCCCACTTATTTTCCCGTATTTTTATAATTTGTGGAAAAACAACTAATATTTGATTCGAATATTTTTATTTGTTATTTCAATCTATTTTTTTTTTAAATTAAAATTTTGATGAAATATTTTGTTTTAGAATAATTTAAAGTTCTGTTTAACTCCTTGAAAGATTTTAAAATCATATTCTTACTGTATTTGTATATGTTTTTAAATATTATTCTTTTGTAGATGTATATTGTGTCAATAAAACAATGTAGTTAAGAGGAAATTTAATTTGGCTGTGGCCCAAATATAACCCGATCAATTCTATATTCCAAAGTATAATACGATTTTCCGTCAATATTCAGTATATTTTAACCATTTTATTATGAAATTTTTGTACGGCCTAATATGTTTAATTGAGTACTGACTACCATAATATTAAATCAATCAAAAATTATTAAATAAAACAGAATTTAAATTTAGAGTTTTATTTATATTTTAAATTTTTAACGATAATACACTTGGGTAAACAGAATACATAACAAATAATTTTGTATTATACACTTTGTATTCATTACAAAGTAATAATATAATATGACTAAATATTTTTTATTGTTAGGCTAGGTGAAAATGATTTAAAAATGTGTATAAAAAAAAACGGTTGACGTTATCCAAAAATTGTTTTGACCGTGTCAACAGAAATATATTTAATAATAATATTTTAAGAGAATAACCAAATCACAAATATATTTATAAAAACAATTGTATTTAAATATTTATTCATTAAAAGTGATTTTAACCTTTTATCGTCAAACAAATCTATGTATAATTTGTGGATTTGCGACGATTTTCTCCAATATATATTCATTTATTTATTTGAATAAACACACATAAGACTTAAATTCAGTAATATTTACAGTATAATATAGTAAGATTTATCAATAAGTTTGATTGAAAATCCATTTGAAGTATATTTGTATTCATTTAAAAATATAAAAATTAAGTAAATTACATTCTTTCAAACATCATGATCATAACGATATTTGTTACATAATATGTATTTGTATAATACATTTAATGTTCTATGCAAACTCATTTTTAAGATATATCAATAAAGGAAATTTAAATTTGGATCTTAAACGAAACTAATTAAAATATAAGCATACCAAATATGAAGTTTATTTTATCTAGAATATAAAAATTTTACAAATATTACAAATTTTTAATTTACAAGCTGTGATGGAACACAATAAAGATATGAATTAAATAATTTAAAATTCTAATTCATTAATCGAAACAGTAATGATAATATTAAAGGTTTTTTAAATCCTATTAAATATGACAATATTCTACATATTAAAGGAGAAAAATAGAAGATCAAAATCAGTAAGGAGATCCTATGACCCCTGGGGTTTCTTATTAAACTTTAATCCTTAAATATTCATATCCAAAAGATAATATCACTATACAAAAAATGATCAATGAAATTGTGATTATTTAATACATAATTTTGTTTTGATAATAGTGATAACAAATATGTGTAACAAATATTATGATTTAGGTAATAGTTATCCTCGAGGAGCCTTCCAAATGTTTAATATATTTTTGCGAGCAGCTATTTCTACGCTTTGCTACCACTAACTAAAATAATAGAGATTTTTATATTTTTTGTTTTATCATCAAAAGGTCTATCAACCTATATATATATATTAAATAATTAATACCTATATATACCAGTTATGTACATTGTACCTACCATAATATGAGTGATATTTTTAGAAGATCTATAAATCAATTTTTGATTCTATTTTAGGTTACATCCGCTTAGGATGAAAGGGTTCCGAATCTATTTTTTCAAAACCTACTTTTTTATAATATCTGATTATCATTTTAAAGAGGCATATTTTAAACTATAAAGACATTTGTATAACCATTTGTAAAAAAATTGTAAATGTTAAAAATAATATTGCAGATTAAAATTTTAAAACAATCTTTTGATAAATTAAAAAAATAAGTACCATGATTTATTTTATTTCATTCCGATTGACATTCGAAATATTAATTATAAAAAAAAAATAAAAATTTCGAGATTGTTGAAGTTATTTTAATTTGGGTATTCCCGCCAAATAAATACTTGAATACTCGGCCCATTTTAGAGTAACGCATTATAACCTATAAACTGTGCACGTTGTAAGATACGACTCGTTCTAAATAGCCGCATGGCGATCAAATTGCCTTACGTGGCTATCTACATATGCATGACAATATCTCGCCATTTGGATTCGCATAAAATTTAAGTGTATCGATCGAATACACAAAGACATTTACTTTTTATATGTGCCGGACAAAAAAAAAAAATGGAAAACAATAAAAATATACAACTTTCAGCATCCCATATGTATACGTATATATAGTTCTATTGTGAGCATGAGCATAACATATATTATATATATACATATATTTTTTAATTGAAGGATAAAATATTATGTATAATTGACTAAAGTTATTTTAAACCGATTTCAACCCATATAGTATAAATGTGCGAGAACGGTTTACAATAATAATAAATATACATAAATAAACGATAAGACTAACAAATCGTTTGACGCCATAATTAAAATTCCAATATATAGCGTATATTATGTACATATAGGGCCTAATAAGATATAATAATATATATACTTTATAGGCTACTAAATAAAATCGTTTAATTAAACAAATAAAATATATAATTACGTAAACATATTTTTATAAACAGTAAAATGAAATGCCACATGTGTTAAGGTGTTCAGGCATTTCCTAATCAGTGTTGGAATTAACATGGTAAAAATGTTGCCTAGATAACGATAACAATACTGAATTTTATCTATTTACAAATAATTTAACTAAACTTAAACTAGAAAAAAAAATCAATTGTTATTTAAATAACTTAAATAACATTTCATATTTATGTACTACCTTTATTCAATACATTTGTCAAACATTAGACCATTAAAGACCCATATTATATATATTAGATATTTATATATCAATTATATTTTAGTATATCACTTTTCAAGGAGGGGCTGTATTTTTTTAGTGGTGACATTTTGACAGTTGACCATTGTCAATTTGCACTATATGATAAAATACTTATTATGTAGTCTATATGGGGGTACTTGCCTTAGTTTACCCATTATAAAACAAATATAAAATAATCGTTTTTACAATTTTGTAAAATTAATTTTTTTTTTTTTTTAATATAAAATTATATCAAAACTAAATTACTTTTGATTATTACATATTTATTATTGACTTTTCTTTTTCAATGTCTAGATAAGTATATTTAGACTTTAGATAACAGCTTAAATAAAAGATGTTTAACAAATATAAATTTATCTAGATAAAATAAAAATAATCAATTTTTATCAACACTTTTGTTGGATTGATTCAAATAATTTCCAAAATATTGTTCTCGTATAGTAAAATTATGAACTAACAATAGTGAAACCCGGTGTCAGGAACTTGTAAAATTTACTCGCAGCTTGAGTTTCATATTTTAATTCTGAAATTGACATCCGAATGACTTTCATTATATTAAGAATACACACACAGCTATAGAATATTCCACATAACTTCACTTCTATTTATATTATGTACTGATCGTTTTCACATTTCGTAAACTTTTTGAACTATCGACTCTAAATCCATCATGTGTAAATTCTACTAAAACTTAAGTATACAAGATAAATTGAACGAGTTCAACGATATTATTCCGAACATTAAACCAAATAATTTTGACTGGCGAACATTTAGTGCTGTTAGTTAAAAATAATAAATAATATTATATGTATATATATATTATTACACCTGCAAATATTTTGTTTTAAACTTGTTTGGGTTGAGTTATCCCAACACAGCCGAATAAGTAATTTCAACTAAACCATGGGCTAAATTATGTACCTACCTACTTTTTGCTTAAAACGGAATTTAGTGTTTATCATTATTTTAAATTTCAAGGCTTGGTGATGGGGGGAGATGGTGTAGAAAATTACGATCAAAGTTTTAGTTGAAATTTCTTATTTAGTGCTCCGAGCCTGTCTAAAGTGTACATGTTATTGTACATTTGTATCCAAATATATCTATCACGTTTACTGTTATGTATTACATTATAATTGTTAGATACACATAGATGATATTGTCAATATTTGAGCAAAACATTTTTCAAAAATAGACTTAGTCTAAAATTATATATATCAACATATATTTTATAACTTATTGTAGCAGTTAAAATATCCAGTAATATTATTATACTAATAATGTACTAATTACTAATGTATACTATAGTATAATATTATTAGTAGTAAACATTTTTTTAATGTACAAAATAATTTATTAAATACCATAAACAATATTAAGCAAAAAATTTGTTAGATAAGAACTGTCAATCCTAGGCTTTTGGAGACAATAATTTTTTTATTAAATTTATATAAAATTATAATTTTATTTCACATACATTTCTTTGTATGTTTCACAAATTTTTAACCTATTTATTTTTTTATTAAAATGCAATAAACTATTATTATTATATAAAATGTGTATCGAAAAGTTAAAACCCATTTTAATGATATATAATGACAAAGGTAAACTATTGAAGGTTAGACTATTGCAATTCATAAAAAATTACATCATTAATGAGATATTTTATAACAATTAGCAATTGAACCAATTTTATTTGCTTATAGCATATTCAAATTGTTTTAAAAAAAATAAAATATACGTATTTTATTTTATTTATTATTTTAAAAATCGACTTAGATACAGCCGTTTTATGTCGAGTAATCGACAAGAATATGAAAAAATGGAAGTGTTCATATAAATACGTCACTCCGCATAACACTAACGTCAAACTATGATAACATACATCGATATCCGGATATTCTAACACCGCGGACATTTCTCCCCCATTCATCCCCGCGAAGGTAAGATAATATCCATTATTCTATTTATAAATATAATAATAATAATAATAATAATAAATATAAATTTATAATATATTCTATATTTCTATTATTCTCTCCCCGTTTTTTTTTTATACTTAGGACATCCCTCCCCCCAAAAAAAAAGAATTTACTTTTAAATATTCATATAAAAACAACAGTTATTATAATATTAAGTACCTATATTATAAGAAATATATATATTGTATAAAACTAACGTATGTTTATACTTTACTAGAAAATATATTTTTAGACATTTTTGGACACTAAAAACGATGATGCAATCAGAATTTGGCAATCGGACTTGGTTTAGAAATTATAGTAATTTAAATTTAGATTATTTTACGCTGTTTTACTTATATACCCAGTCAATTTCTAATGGTAAAATACAGTAATTCAAAGAGCGTTTGAAACTGAATTTGAAACCGGTTTGAACCGCCTATTTATTTTGCATTTTATTTTTAGATTTTTAATTAAGTTTTTTTAATTTTTTCAGTGTCAATAAAAAAAATTCCAAAAATCGAATTCTCCGGTAATTAAAAGTTGAAATATAGCTTCATTTTATATAATATAATATACCTAATATAATAACTGTTGTTTTTATTTGAATATTTAAAAATACGTTTGGGAGAGGGGAGGATATCTTAGGTAAAAAAAATGGAGGGAGAATGTGCTACCATATCGGTAACGAACGGGGGAAGAATGTCCACGATTCAATACACCTTGTAGGTATATGTAGTATTATATGTTACATATTTATAATAATGTATATATAATGTATTTATAATAATGTGTAATTATTATGTACCTATATATATAAATATAAGTAATCTTTTATATTTAAATTTACTAATATTTATATTTTGTGATTATATACTAAAAAATAATAATAAATTAATTACAATGGACAAAGCTAAAAAGTGCGTGTATAAATATTTCATTGTTCTACTATGTACAAATACTAGTGTCAGTACATCAAATAAAATACTATTTTGTGAACCGGGAAACAAAAATAAAGGCATAATTGATTGAAAGCTGCTAGACGTGACATAAAAGATGTGTCAAATAAATCACATTTATCATGTTGTGAAGGTAATTTTGAAGTATGTGTACCTAATACCTATATATAGCAAATAAATAAATAACAATTAAGAAATACCTAAAATGCGTTTTCATTAAAACAATCACTGTTTCTCAAATAATTATTAACCATGAATATATTAATTTAGGGTATATTACTGGTGTGGCCTTAGTAAATATTTTTTGAGCTTTGGAAGTCATGATAAATATATTAAGAAGACGCCACATGCCCGCTTTTAATGATATTTTTTAGTAAAATTAAAATCTCATCATTGAAAATTCTTTAAATACATTTCAGAAATATTTAAAAATAGTCTTATACCGCAGTAAAATTTTTTTTATTGTGAAGTATTAATGAACGACTATAAAGAACTAGGCACAATTTGTTTCGGGAGATGCACGTTTCTGAAAAATTTAGTGATTTTAGCATTTGACGATATCTATAAAAATTTAAACATAATAAAATAATTTAAATTTTTACATGTGTGATTTTCTATAAATTTTGTAGAAGTCGATTTATAAAACTTTGAATTTTCGAGAAATTTTGATTTTTAAATGTCTTATATCTCGAGTCTCGACTAACAATAACTATTTATTGCAGATCAACCATGTAAAAATTTAGGTAGTATAAATTAAATAGTTCTGGAACAGTCTCCCAGTCTACCAGCCGCTGCAGCCGCCACCACTGTAACTTAATACAATCCATCAATCCTCCCCTCTTTAACCTAATATAATTGAAATAGCCCCCTCCAAATCCCTTTTATTTTTAAATTTTTATTATTACATCTGTACCCTAATACAAACCATACGATTCCCATCATAACATTATAAATCTGTTATCCCCCATCCCCTCCCCTACTATTTTTTTTTATTATAGTCTATCACAAGTTCTACTATATAGACACATATCATAGATCCGATACCAAACATAGATTCACTAACCACCACACCCCATTCCATCCTTTAACTCGCAAATCGAATTTACATTTGTTATACATATAAATCTTCGAAAATCGATAATATCTCGCTAGAAATAGATATATCCCTCGTCTCGATATTTCATTGGAATATGTAATCTATCGATAAGCTCGTTCGGATCGATTAAATCATATGTTTTTGTAATTTAGAACTACAATATTGCATACCATCACTCGACGGAGGAAACAGTTTTCGATGATAGTCATACATGATACACTTGATACCTCCTTTTTTAATTCTATTTCCATTCGCAGTTAAATGTGCTGAAGAGTGAGTTAGAATTTGTTTATGTGTTGTCAGTTAGGTTAAAAACTAAATTATACCTTAAATTACTTTAGCGTGATCGATGTGATTTTACAAACGAAAAACTTGGGACATTTTGAAGTCAATAATCAACATTGAAGAAGAAATTGACTACCTCAGGCTTAAAGAATTCTGTATAGAAGATAATTTATATCTTGTTGTATTTTTCATATGGGTTTGAATCCTAAACAATGTACGTTTTATAAAATGGCTTATTATTAATAACACTTAAAAGTGTAAATGTTTTATAATAATAATTCTTTGTATTGTTATAATCTTATAAATCACTGAAACGACATAGGTATACCCATTATAACTCAGCGTTCTCATTTAAATGTGATATAAATCGCAACATATTGATCATATACACAAGAGTTTTGTAGATGTAGCTCTTATAACTATATTGTGTACAAAAAATGAAAAGAAAATTTAAAAAAAAAAAACAATGGGAGGTTTAACCGACCTGGGTCGAAAATGATAACGGGGGTTGTACGAAAGAAAATAATATAATAATCAGTTAAATCGTATACCCATTTGTGATTCGTTCTTATACGTTTCTTATAAGTCATTGTGTATATTCGGCGGCGAAGCGTCTTAATTGAAACGCGTAAAGGTTGCAATGTGTAAATCCTTTTCTCTCTCTCTCTCTATACGGTATACATTCCAAAATGAATGACTTATTTATCCGTTTCATAAACGTTATAATACGTTTAGATTTTTATTTTACCTATATGTGTATGTACTGTCGGAATTATTTTAAAATATATCGAGTATAAAAATGTTACTAGATATATATATATATATATATATATACAGAATACGGAATATGTTGATTGATATACATTCGTAATCAGTGGCGTACACGGGAAATGTTTATGTGGAGAGGGGGATGAATATATTTTTTACAAAGTTTACTTCCAACCTGGAACCATTAAAGTTTACCAACTAACACTATTATTATACGATAATATAAAATAGAACGCGTTATAAATTATTAAAACATTATTTGAATTTTACAGTAAAATATCTACAACAATAATACACTGATATAAATACAAGAAATTCTGAAAATAAAGGTCAAGGGGGAATCTTACGCCCATATCTCCCCCTGTGTACGCCACTGTTCGTAATAACAAAAGTTAGGTTTTGCGAGGTGAGGGTCATCAGAAGGAGGTGTAGTGGAGTGGATGTACCTGTGATTGGTATCGAATCTATATGATATTATGACTATTATAAAAAAAATTTTAAAGTAAAAGAGTGGGTGGGGGTGTAACAGATTTATTATGTTATGAAGTGAACTGTATGGTTTGCATTACAGATGTAATAATAACAATTTTAAAGTAATGGGGATTTGGAGGGGGGGCTATGATGAAAGGGGAAGGGATTATAGAGATTATATTGGGTTGAAGAGAGGAGAATTGATGGATTTCGTTACAGCGGCAGCGGCTATGGTAGACCACCCTGGCAGGGAAGCTGTTTCCAGAACCGTCTAATTTACATACTATATATATATACCGCATGGCCCTAAAAAGTTCTGATTTTCGTACTACACATTTAATTTTTTTCCAATGACCTCTTTTATTTTTATTTAGGTAGAATTGCCTAATTTGATTAACACACTGCAGGTTAATTTCACATTGATCTTTTCTCACTAGGTACACAAAGTGTGCCGTACTAAGCGCAATTTTAGGGGCCGCTATATAATATCATAATATTATTATGATTTTTAATTTTTTACAGCGATTGTCGTACGCTAAAATAATTTAGTTTTCTTGAAACGTGCATCTTCCGAAGCATGTTTCACGCGCGGAAACACGGCAGTGTAGCGTCTTCTTATGTAGGTACGAGATATTAAAAACAATATGTATTATGTACAAATACTAATAATTATAAAATTATGTATATTAACATCAGTAATTGTGTCTGATATACAATATGTATTTATATCGATAATTTATATTTAATTTGTACGTTGCGTAATGTTTTAACACATTATATTGATAATAATATTTCGTGATCTATTTTTAGGTAGATTTTCATTTTTTTTTTTTTTTTTTTTTTTTTTTTAAATGTAGACATATTTTGATTACGTATAATGGTAATAGTTTGATTAAAAATGTATACACATGTAAATAGTATATAATATTAAAATAATAAACGAAACATAATGGTACAATAATTATATAAAATAAAAGTTCGGTGTAACAATATACGCGGGCATCGCGTCACGCCGGCCGTGCACGGTGCGTTCAAGCGTAGTGACGTCATAATAATTTGGCAGGAAATATTGTTGATTTGAAAACAATTTTGTCGTATTTATGTTTTTAGTAGATCGCGTTGAACAGTTTTCTTTCATTTCCGACTTCTGATTTAGCATTTACATAGTCATTCATTATACTGCAGAATACAAAATAAATCATTTTGATCATAATTCAAATTGTAGTTCAGATGCTAATTCACAGCATTAAGAGTGATGGACTTTGACGTTAATTTTAAATTCTAGTTTTAGATAGTAATAATAATATTATACCTATCAATCTATCACTTTTGAATTATATAAATATATTATGTCGCCACGGCAATCCAAAAGTTAAACTTCAATTATTTACAATTTGTGATAGATAGGCCTAATGCAGTTCTATAATAAAATTATATATTAAAATTGTTAGAAACAATTACCATTGTATCGTGATCAATGCTGGAAATCGATTGTTATACAAACATTTTAATACAAACACTATACGTTCCCGTGACAATAGAAATATTATAGTAGAATCGTCTTCTTCTTCTTCTCCTTCGCCTTCTCTCCCAACTATTTGGGGTCGGCCACCCTGGTCCTACACTTCCACTTAACTCTATCTCCCGCATCTTCTTCACTTACTCCCACCTTCCTCATATCACTCG
>JAIPRL010003278.1:0-48593 GCA_025469235.1 Pemphigus obesinymphae | reverse complement strand
ACCATAAAAATTGCTCCAATTTGATTAAAATTTGATTTTTAAAAATGACTTTTTTTTCTTTTGCTTATTAACATGTTAACACAAAAGACTTTCGAAAACGGTAAATAAGCAAAAAAAAAAAATGGGCTCTAATAATTGGCTCGCACACCCACCAATATATACCAAGTTGCGGCACTGATCCCAGGATTATTACTAATTTTTACTCTATTATGATACCCACGTTCAGATAATTATAGTTCTTTTAAATTTTGTCCATTATCGGGTTAAATATGAAATTTTGAAAATCTAAAAGGTATTTTTGGGTTTTTGTACTACAAAATTTGAAAATTTATAATATTTCGAAAACTTAAACATTTAATAGGTATAAAAATAATATTATATATAGGTCAAGGATGGATCCAGGAGAGTATTGACGCCACGCCTTCCCCCCGCAGATATATTTTTTTTATGATAATTGATAAAATCGTAGAATTGATGTTCATATAGGGAAAAAGATATAAATGTTTCAGTAAAAACGATAATGTTAAATGAAAAATTAATTTTATATAAATAATTTTTATTATTATTACAAGTAAAATAAAATAAAAATAATATTATAAAGCTATGGGTATGAATTTTTTTTATTTGACATTTATGTTTTGTAACGAAAAGGTTGCCTCCCCCTAAAATTCACTATGGATCCGTGCCTGATATAGTTAAGTCTACGTAATTTTTTTTTAAAAACTTTTAGTATGAACTGCAAACACTATCTAATTATTAAAAAATTCGCCCAAATACAGATGGTGGTAGTTGGTCCACGGCCCCTTCGGTATGAATATATAGTGTATTATTGTTTTAAATTTGAAAGCAAATAAATATATAAATCATTGTATTTAAAAGACGATTCTGAATCTAAAATCAAAAAAGTTTGGTATAATTAAAAAACAATTTTATTTGTTATTTCCCCTAAATTTATAAAATATTTCCATTATAAAAGGTAGTTTTTCTTTATGCTTAAGAAAACTATTGGAAAAAATTGAAAAATAACCTCTTCAAAGTACCAAATAGATACAATTTTCTATCAAAGAAGCTCTTTACTCCAGAACTCTTACTCGACTCCTATCCGAAAAAAATGTATACAGACATAAAACAAACATCATCTTGAAACCAGTACATTCCTCACTACGCTCAAAATCTATAATTTGTAAGGGGTTCTTTTTCTTAGATTTTTAGTAATGTTTATGGGTATAGAAAACTTTCAGTAGTTTAGGACATGGAAATATTTCTAATAAATAATCCAAGGGAGATTGCGAGAATATTGCTATTGTCTTTTTCGATTTTTTTATTCGTCTGGTAAATGCGTATACACAAAAACTACTACAATAAAATCGTGGGCGTCTAATATCGTTTGATAAGAAGGTTCATTCGTGTTATCGTATGTATATACTATGTCAAGGTCCAAGGACATGGCCAACCAAATTAAATAATAACTTCATGTTAAAAAAAAGTCACTTGCGTAGTTGCGTGTCAACAAACAATTTAAAAATAAAGAGATACACATATTTAATTCTTATATACCGTCGTCTTAAAATGTAATTATGTAAAACTATTATAAAAAATAGCGAAGAAACATTATACTATTGTATTATATATTCAGTTTATCAAATTAATTCTAAATGAGTAAATGACTAATTAAATAATTGGTAATTCATGTTAATTTTACTTTGTACCTAGTACCTGCTCATATACTTAATAGTAAAATTATAGCTGAAAGGTCCACGTGTCCACTTAAAAACATTCGCACGATCACCTTGCAGCTGCTTGCTATAATATACTGTCGTTCTAGGAGTTCGCAATTTATACTACATGACATATAGTATACATTATAATATATTGTTATGTATTATGTTATTTTTTTAAAACTACAATAATATTCAAAATTTTAAATTCTAATAATATTTTAAATTAATAACACAAAGGCATCCTTGAAATAAGAAAAACACCTTAGGTATAATGTATGTTATCTTTAATAATGAAACTAAAAACCTCGTTTTAAACTTAAAATGTGCGTTTCGAAAATATCAACGATTATGTAAAAAACAAAAACAAAAATTTTTGAACATTATTTACTTTTAATCATTAAAAACATTTTCATTCTAAACACATGTCAGTATGTAGTATTTATATATAATTATTATAATAACAATATATTATAAATATATTTACGATAAATCTATTATAATATTATATATTTGACCGGGTGCTTTTGCTCGTTATTTGGTATGTTTGTTTACTTATCGCGTTCATTTTATTAGACTATTAGAGGGTGCGCCGACGGCACCGACCCAATAATCACCGTCGTCGACGACCACCCCCGTCGACGTTTATTTTGTAATAAATACCCGGCAACTATACGTTTATAATGTCCAATGATGTCGCAATCAAACTAAAAAAGGTTTTCTTTTAATTTTTCGTTATCATGTGAAATACGAATACGACCAGTTTTTTTTTAAACAAAACGTTCGTTTTCTCTGTCAAACGTTGGATTTAAAAATATATTTTTTTTTAAATTTAATTGGAAGCATTTACTATAAAAAATTAATCAAGTTTTTTAGTTTAATTTTGAATGCAGCAATTAGCAACTTATAATATTTTGAACTTCATATTCTGACGCAGAATATTTTCTAAAAATGTTGATATCGACGATTTTTAATTTCCACTGGTAAAAACGTGCTTATGAAAAACTGTTAAAACATGTTCTTTAGTTATAGTTTTACAGTTAAAATATCTATTATAACATAAAATTTAGATAATATTTTGGAGTGCACTTCATTTTGATTTTTTAAATTTACTCATTACAAAAAAATGGCTGTAGTTTTAAAAAGTTAATTTCTATTCGTTGGTTCATGTAAATAACTGAGCATCTGGACATTAAAATTATAAGGATGAAGTTAAATTCAATAAACCGATTAAAACCGTAAAAATCAAAACCGGTTATAAACCCGAAACTCCAAAACCTAAATATATCAAAACTCGACTCCCTGGTTTGAAAGAACCTTCGTCAGTTGCACCACGCCCACACGGATATCGTTATGAATTGGAGATTTGAGGAATTTGCGTCCTTTTGTCCTTTTTCCCTTCTCCCATTAAACACGCGATACTTCTTCTATTTTCATATATTACGTATACTGTAGGGAGATTGTAAACTCCCCTAAAAGTAATGTAGTAAATTCCTAAATAAAGTCATTCTGCTACCATATTAATATGTTAATGTAAACTATTTAAAAAATATTCTATTACCTACTGTATTACTCATTTCTTATATTATATAAAATTCCATAAAAAATATTTTATTATTAATTACTGTATTATTTATATGTGAACGCTGAACTACTTTTAAGAATCTATAATAAATAAAAAATATTTTTAATTTAATTTTAATTGCCTACAAGAAATTCGAATTTAAAAAAATCAAGGCAGGCTTTTTGTAATTATAGTTTTTGGTAAATTGTTGGTGTAATAATAATTCAAAAATATACAAGGATGGATTTGATCAATTTTTTCTATTTAAAAATTTAAAGTACTTACTATATATTTAGGTGTATTAATTAAAATATTATTAGATTTATTAATCATGATAAGTACATATTTATTACAAAAACTAAAATGGGAGTGTAGAAACACTTCATTTTCTTGAAATTCCGAAAATAATAATAATGGTTCTAGAAACTTGACATTTTCACAGAATACGTATTTTCCAATTTACTATTGTCAATATACATCATGAATTTTTTAAGACAGATATATTTATGTATATTACGGCAATCACCACACAAAATCGTTTTATCAAAAGAAATTATTTATCATCGTTTTCAAATTGAATATATGTACCACCTCCAGTATCCTATTCCTACATCCGACAAGCGAAGTACTTCTACCCAGTGGCGTATATCATAGGGTTTCTTATAGAACATATTTTTTTATGGAAGTTTACATAAAACTTAAAACTAATACGGTCAGTGGTGGCTTTAGGGGAGGCCCAGAGGGCATATCCCCTCAAATTCCTAAAGAAAGAGCTCCGCCAGCTTACAAAAACTCGTCCCGTCACACCGCAGGCTGGTATTATACAGCGTTACTCAAAATACCGCGGTAGTATACCATATTAAACGTGTATAATAGTATTTATAGTACCTATTTATAATACAATTACTAATTAGTAATTGGCGCTCTGTATGACTTAACTATTATTAGCAAATAAGTAAAAAAAAAGTCAACTATTTTTTTTTTTGTTTGTCCCAAAAAAAAAAAAAAATTAAATACTAGAGCCGCCCCTGAATACGGTAGCAGTATGTTTTTAGGGAAGTTTATTAGGTATTTGATATGGGAAAAAAGATAAGAATGTATTTTTTGGGGGAAAAATGTACCTACGTACTTTTAGGGGAGTTTATATACTGTACCTCATCACTTAGAAGTCTTCTACACATTATATTTTGGCGAGTTCGAGAACCGGACTGCGGCGAGAAGCGAGAGAGCGTGTCTCGGAAGAGCTGCTGCGGAGGAGGCGGCGACCCGCGAAATTGGCAACCGGGGAAAAATAAAATTAGAAAAAAAACCGTGTGTAGGTACCACCTAATATACGCTACAGGTAGGTAGAATAGGTGCACTACCCAACTCTATCATTACCTTCCGCGCCGACGTTATTAAATTATATTATTATATGTATTACAACGCAACACTATAATACGTGTGTGCACATTATATTATATTATTATCATTATACGACTACAGTAGTAGTAGTAGTAGTAAAAGTAGATGTACACAAAAAACACAAAAATTAAAAAAAAAAAAACTCGAAAATATTATTACACACATACAGAACGGGAGGAGTGTGTGCAATTACTACCACCGTTGTTTGTGCGCGCGAGTCCGTTTCCGGTGTACTTTATACACGCTGGTCGATGTTTTTTTTTTAATTTTTTTTTTTTATTTGTGTATCATCGTATAAGTATATATATTTTTTTCCAAATAATACAATACGAAGATATAATAGCTATACATACATAAACCCAAAACACATCGTCGTGTATATATAATATAATCGCCTTTATTGTTGTTGCGCAGTCGTACCTATATACGTACGCATATATAGGTAATAATATAATATGTACCTAACCTAATTATATTTATACGCCGCCTCTACACCTTCTCCACCCGTATAATATAGTTAGGTACCTATATACCTCGGCAGCGCTATGTTCCGATAATATAATTATTAAATCGCATTACGCCTCCTCCCCGACCTCTGGTCTGCCGTCCGTCAATTCGACCCCGAATAAGTATTCGGATGTAACATTATTACTATACAGTACCTATTATAGGTATATAATATACTAATTTGAAAATATTATAACATAATTATCGCGGCGTTATCATTACCCCCCTGCGCCGCACCACGCCGGCCTTCGTCGACGGGGATAATCGGACGCACTACGCACAGGAAACAAATACGCGTCCCCTGTTATTATTATTATTATTATTATTATTATTGTTACAATATAGTGGCCGCGCGAAGGCCGCAACAATGACAAACGAAATCGGGAGGAAATAGAATTATTATTATATATATAAATATAATACGACTGACGCCGGCGCGAGGTAATTGATATTATACACTCGATTCGGTGCGCAGGATATGTAATATTATACATAGGATAATATAAGGATACGACGACGATGGGATAATAAGGACCTGGACTGGGAAGGAAACGGCGACTGACCTGGGAAAATACCGCCCTCTCCCGCGCGCTGTCGACCCCTGCTGCTGCTTTACGGAGAAATGTGGTGAACGCTATAATATATATATATATATATATATATATAGGTATACACTAATATATAGTATAGTAATATACCAAAGTGGTAAAGTGATAGGTGTATTTAACCGGAGAAAATTAACCAAACCGGTTACACACACGCGATAACTTAACCGGTATATTGGTTTATCGACGGTTTGCAGGATGAGAAATATAAATGTTTGCATACAACACGATTTTTCTCCAAGATTAACGGGGTGCAACCAAACGGATACCATTTTTATGTGGGAAAAATCATGCTCGAAAACTATTAAAATCGGGAATTTTTAAAAATAAATACCAAGAACAATGAATTCCAGGATGTTTTTTGCATAATAAAATAAATAACGAAAAAATTCATCGTGTTCTAATGTTATCAATATAGGCAATATTTATATTAATTGCGATTTAAAAATGAGTAACAATAATTTGTACCGTAAGCGTTGATTTTATAAAACCAATGCATAGTGTATTAGTGTACCTAGTATAATGTATATTGTATATACATTATATATAATATATTGTATATAATGTATATTATACTAATGGCAGTATTATGCTAGTAACTAGAGGGGGTTTTTGAAAAATGTTCACCAGCGAAGTTCAATCGGAAACATTAGTTGGCAAAAGCAGAAAATGTTGATGACTTTTTTGTCCCTATATTCACGTTTTTAAGAGAAGTATTGTTTTTTTTTTTTCATTTTCACCCTTCCCCCAACCATAAATATTTCTACAATTATATTAAGTATTTGCGGATTAAATTATAATTTTTTTTATTTATAATGCTTATAAAGTTCTGGACAAGAATGGACGATTGGATCTCCATAAAACTATAGCTAAAAAGTGACAGTTTCACACATATATGTATTATATATTCGTAGTCATAATATATATTACCTATATGGTTTCTGATATTCTGATATCACGAGAAATATATCTTAAATACACTACTAGGCACTGACTAATATAGACTTAATTAAAGGTACCTTCGTATAATATTAGGACCAGAGTTGCAAAGTATTTGAGTAAAAGTATTTGAATATTGGTGTTCAAATACTTTATTTCTTTCTTGTATTTGAGTAGTATTCAAATAATTTTTTATGATATTGAATACTAACTTATTTGAAATACTTTTACATTTTATATATATATATGTTATATTGTATTATATTATATTATATTATATTATTGAAAATCAAATTTCACTTCTCACAAATTGTACATGAAAATATATATATTATAAAATCAGATAAGCTATATGATTTATTTAATAGATCAATATTTAATATCGTGATGTGATTAAACTATAATAGTGTGGTTATAAGCATGATTAAGAGGATGCCACAATGACAATTTTTTAATGAAGACTTGCATTATCAACTTACAAATATGTTAGAAATATGAAAAAAAAAACAAATTATAGCTCACAACATTATTTAGGGACTGATGGAGCCGATTTGTCAGATATGTGTTTTTACACGTTTTATGAGCTCCATCAGTCGCTCAAAAATTTTTTTTTATAATTTACTTTTTATTTCATCTTTCTACAATATTCTCAAATTGTTAAAAATGAAAAATGCGTAAACATGTTTTTTTTTTTAAACAAATATCGTGATTACACGACAATTAAAAATTGTACTGACACAGGTCTATTTTTAAATTACTTTTTTTTTTTATTTTGATTTTAATTTTGATTTTAATTTATAAATAATAGGTTGTGCTACTGAACAAAATATATTTTTGAAATGTATTACTTAATTGGTTATATAATTATATTAATAATACATTTCAGAAACATAATTTGTTTAAAATATGTCAGTAAATATTATGTATTTTATCATTATATTAATATATATATATATATTTTTTTAAGTAAGTATTTAAAAATTATTTCAAATATTTTTTAATGCATTTGAGTATTACTCTAAATACTCTTTTCAACAATAATTTTTTTACTTACTCAAATATTTTTTTAAATTATTCTTTACAGCTCTGATTAAGACATTAGATACAATTGATTATTATTTTTACACAAAAAACATACTTTAAAAAAAACAGTCAGTAGAGGGGTGGAAACACCTCGCTTGGCTTTTAATTGTAAAATATTTCAGAATTATAGATTATGAGTGGATCTTAGGATGGTATTACCTTAATTTTGGTTTTACAATTATGTGTCTTTACTCTTTACTATTTAGATCAATAAAAATTAAAAGTGCTCCAAACTTATCAAGCATTCCGATTGGAAGTAAAAAAAAAAATAGTACTTAGTAAAAATTGTTATTAATTCTCCGTAATTTTAAAAATGCAATAAAAAAAATTTACCGTTTTTACTGCAAATTTTAAATAATAATAATAATATGTACATCACTGGTTTTGACTTTTAACCTAACCGTAGAGTAGAAATAAATATCTTTAAATAGGTACTCGTATCTTATTACATAATATATAAATACATAATATATCCTACTGTAAGCTGTACCTACCTTTTTTTTGTTAAAATATTAGGGGGAAAATATATAATATATATGTGATCGACATGATGACCTTTAATAATTTTATATGAATGGTTTAACTTGTAACAATGTTTAAATTCGTCGGTTCTAGGTCACATAGTATTGTCAGTTTTGTATATTGTTTTGTATGGTCGACTCGACTATTGTTAAAATTTAAAACGTAATTGACACATTCTAAGGTTGGGGGGGGGAATACTGAATGGAGAACGTGAACCAGTGTTGCCAGATGGTACGATCTTGATGGGGATATACGATAATTTATGGTCTGGTACGAACCCCCACCAAACCATCTGATGGGGTGTTGAATATACGATCTTTTAAAAATGTCAATATTTGAAATTCAAATGTATTAATAGAATTATTGCTATGATTTACGACTTCGATTTGTGTAAAAACACCTACATTTTTATTATATCATAAACACAATTTTGAATTTGTATTGTATATTATTATAAAACTGAAAATATAGAATGTAATCATGTTTACATTTTTTATGAATTTTGTTTGACAATTTTGATTACCTGTTTAATCATAAAATATTGTAGAATCAACACTTAAAGTGATAACAGTTTGTTTACAAAATGCAGATGCTCGGCATATTCTGTAGTATACGTTGTTTTTGTGTATAATACGAAATTTTTGGTGACTCAATTCAATCATCACGTATTGATATTGAATACTGGCAATACTAACGTGAACACTTTGTATGGAAGTTATAATATTATAATATAGGCAATATAGCCATAAATATGGTGACCATACGTCATAGAACAGAAACTATTTATTTTTTGATCTATGTTCTGTTGTTCTAAATGATTGTCCCAAGTACATCTAAATGTACTTATTTTTATCATCCTCGAATTTTAAACAATTTTATTGACTTCTTTTATTAAAACTCTTGAGTAGTAATTAATTACAACCAATATTATCTAATTTTTTATTTTTATTTTATTAGGTTATAGGCTTCAAATATAAAAATTAATTGGCATGTTGTGGCTATAAACTATATTAGAAATGTTTTTATACACTCGTTATGACATTATACTTATAAGTATCTACTCACATTCATGACAATTATTTTTAAATTTTACACATAAATAAATAGTAAATAAGTATTTAAGATACCTATTCCTACACCTATAATTTTTTTTCTGTTTAAATAAAAACATTATTTAATCAATGTAATTCTTTTTTTAACACTGTTCACCGTTAATGAAAAGAAAAAAAACATACATTTCTATTAATGTATTTGCTATATTTAACCTTTTTACCTATTATTTTAAATTTAATAAAAACACATCACAATTAAATTATTACATATATTTTGTTCTTTGCAGTGGATGTATTATAATATATGATCATATATTACCTAGTATATATTATATAGGTAAAACATTTAAAAACTAAAATAAAAAATATAAGTACTTCTTTTTATATTTAACCAAATTATCATTTTTGTACTTTTTTTTTTTGTTTTATATTTGTTTTATGGTTACAATGAATATAGATAATACTAGTATGTAGTTAGTAGGTATGTTGTGAATTTTATACTTTGTAGAGTGTAGACAAATCAATATACTAACAGACGGAATTAATAAACCAAACAATTAATAAAAGCCTAATTTAAAATGTGTTTTACAGTTATACATATTTATTATACACTTATACACAAATCACAATTAAGTACATATATTATAATCACAGACTGTTATTAACACAGTTGTATGTTTAAATTAAATAGTACACTCATGGAAAAATGTGGTACGTAGTATTACACATTACCATTTACCAGGATATAAATAGGCATAATCATTTGCATGTCAGTGATATATAAATATATTTCCTAGTACATACACGCAGTTTAAAATTCAGATACGAAATTTAATTTTACGCATTTTAAAGATTTTATTTAGGTTATTTGGCGTTTATTTTTTTTATGTTTTCCTGTTTTATATTACATACTGGTCTAAAACTCCAAAATGTACCTATAGTCATTTGAATTTTTGAATAACCGTTGTAATTAGAGTTAAAATTGCATATAGGGAAATACATTTAAAAATGCAATCTAAAATGTTTATGAGTAAATTAAAAAAACACCATTTTAAAATATTATCTTTAGTGGCTAGTGCATATAAAAAATTGTATGTGCATATTTTAATGTTTTTTAGAGCTGTACAAGTCCCGAACCTTTGATATAATATGCATTTTGTAGTAAGTATATTATTATGGTTAACATTTTTTGAAGGTATATTTTATTTAAAAAAAAAATATATATATATATATGTATGTATATATACATAATATATATAAAAGCGTGTATATAAATAAGTACTAGATAAATTATATTAATAAATTAAGCAGCTAAATCATACAATCAAAAATATAGAACAAATTGATAACCATATTTTTTTAAGTCTGGTAATAAATATACGAATATTATAAACATTTTTTCATGAGTATACTTGTATGAGGAAAAAATGATTCAAGGATATTATCGTTTATTTTCTGACATGAAAAACTCCTATACCTATACATAATTATGCCATTGATTTTATCTGTATATACAAAATATACAATTTGCTACCATATCAATTTGTATATACCTACTACAAATATATTGTGTAAATTGAATTTTGCAATAAATAATGCCTAATATATTACGTTGAAAAAAACTACCTACCGATAAAGGTACATTGTATGAATCTATACTAAATTATTACAAAATTATGATTCACAGTGATATATAGATAATGAACAGAAAAAAATCGTGAGAGTTAAATTAAACCGATTTACTAGTCAATACTGGATTGTCGGTAAAAAAAAATACATCAATGATAAAATGGGCATAACATTTAAATAAATATATAATATGTGGTTACTGGTTACATAATATATATAATGTAGGTATAATATATACATATAGGTACCTATTATAGCACACGGACGCACATTGAGTAAATTTGAGAGGGGTACAAACTTAAATTTATTTATTTTTTTTATTTACTACGGGTTTTAGCAGTAATCCATTATTAGGTAATTCTCTAGGGGTGGTATCTCTCCCCTAACCCCTCAATGGGCGCTCATGTATATACATCATATAATATATTATTCAATTAGTGAAAAAAAGTATAGATGAAGCATTTTCATGAGTCAAGTTGAAAAATCATAAAAAAATTCTAATGTATCCTAATCTTTTTGTATAGCAAAATTAACTGAACTTGGTGGTAACTTAACGGGCACAAATCAATGTGACCATCACGTAAAAATCAATTTTAATTTTAATAATCCAACAATTTCAATATATTAAAATAAAAAATATTTTAATATCTAATCCATAAATGTTTTAAATTTTTATCACATTAGCTGATAGCAAAAAAAATTGCTAATAACACAATATTATGTTTTTTTTGATTGATAATAAATAATAATCTTTTTAAACTAATTTCTGCCTTTTGAAATACTTAATTTATACATATGACCAATCCTTGTAAAAAATAACACTTAACTTTATAAAGTTAGTGCACTAAATCGAATTTGACAAACTTGTATACTAATGTAATGTAATAATTTTGATTATTGTCAAGGTAAATTTTAAATTAGTTAATATGTACATACAGATATATTTTTGTATGTTTTATAGTTTTATATTTCTACTGACCATTACAATTGTTAAATATATTAGAGGGATGTAATGGGCGAAAAGTCCCCTACTATATTTTCAAAAATAATTCACTACAGTTCCCCTTCTAAAGATTCACTCCAAGCTACATATTTGTATTAAATATATTATACATATATATATATAAGAATATTAGCATACTGTACAAGTAACCATAGCAAATTTCAATCCCTATATTATATATTTGTAAATTGTAATATAAACTAAGTAGGTGTTATCTTATTTTATAATTTACATTTACATATTTATTCTGGTAAATCGTATTGTACGCTAATTAATAATTTACATTATTATTAAACATAAAATACGTACCTAACATAATAACGTGTTTAAAAAAATTGTCCATATACAGATAAAAAATGTTAAAATAAATTTTTTAAAATGCAATATTTTTTGCATTCAAAAAAAATTTTAAAGTTATTCGCAAAGTTTGGTATATAATAATATTTTCCTATTTATTTACGCTTGAAAAAACTGTTAGGAAAATCAAAAATTTACCTCCTTTAAGAAACCTTTTTTAATTTATTTCCTATCAAAAAGTTCTTTACTAAAAAACTCCCACTTGACTCCTTCTACCCATAAAAGTGCAGGTACTACGTAAAACTGTATTTAAAAAAAAAAACACATAATTTTAAAACTAGTACTAAATAACCAACTACAATAGGTAGTCATATATTCCTCACTATTCTCAGAATCTTAAATACGACTATTTTGGTAGCATATTTTTGTATACTTGACCATTTTTAGTTTTTAGAATATATTTTGATGATGTGTTATCAATTATTTTTGGTTATTTTATACAGGTATGTATTGATTATTATTGATTGACACTTCAAAAATCAAAAGAATCACTACATTTTATATTCATCATAAATTTGTAAAGTATAGGTACAGCCATACAGGTATAAGTAGAAATCAATACTAATCAATTCATACTTCATATCTATCTCCATACCCTCGAAACATCCATTCGGTTTCAATTTGTATGTTATATAGGTAAGCGTAATGAGAAGACTTGCCCGTTCTGTTTGCCCAAATTTGAATTAAAAACTTAACTTTTTGTAGATTTTTCGATACGTATGAGATAAAATTAAGGACAACACATTTATGTTTATATAAATAAAAACAGTCATCGCGTATAATTTATGCACCAAGCACAATTCAAATTTAATTATACAATATTATTTGTATAAATAATAATCTATAATTTATGGATAGTTAAAATCATGTTGTTTATTATTATGTACCTAATAAATTATATTAATGATACCAATAACATGCATTTCGAATATTTTTACACATGTTTAATCGTAAATTCGTATAAGTACCTACCTAATATTCATTGCGATTGCATATTTTTGATGAGGTCACTTTTGCTATATAACCTGCAATCACAATCATATAATATGTATCTCAACGTATCCATGTTTAATTTTACAAACTGAAATAAATCAATTTAATATTAAAGAAATGAAATGTCTTGTGAAATTATTACGAGTTCCTTATTCCATTATTTATTTTATGAATTTTTTTTATTTATTTATATTTTTTACTGTGAACCAGGATTTTTTTCTAAATAAATAATTTTTCTTGAAAAATAATAAAATTATTTCATCCTCTCGTAAATTGTTTTCATCATAACGCCCTTAGTAATAATTTTTATTCGAATACTTATGGGGAAAAATGCGTGTTTTCGAAATACATACATTGAAGTCTAAAACTAATATAAACAACCCTGACAATGTCATTGTTTGGACAGGTGGTTTATTTTTTAAAACGCTTTTACTATATTTTTGGGGAGGATAAATTATATCTATAGAATTATATCTATAGAATCTATAAATTATACCTATGGAATTTGAAACATATCAAATCTATTTATTTTTTTTAATTAATGAATTTGAATATTTTAGTAATTCTACGTATACTGTTATAAAAAAAAAAGATGTATTTGCGCATAGTAGGTGTACAACAGTGGCGCTTCTCTAGCATTTAATTTTTTTTTTTTTTGAAGGGGGAGGGGCAAAATTGAGTTGATGACCTTTTTTTTGTTGTTTTTTGTTTATTATGTGCCATGAATAACCACTATAACCACCAAGTACTGTAGTGTGATAATTGTAAAATTAATGTATATTATACAATTATATATTTTTTGTAGGAATTTGGAAATTTAGCCGCCACTGGTATACAATATGATATTTTGACATGTGTCAGTACTCAGTGCCTATATGATATAATAAATACCTCTCGGCCAACCTACAACAAGTGTTCATCTATATAATTACGGCGGCAGCGGCATTTTATGTGAAGCACGTCGAGAAGGTATCGTCGTCGTCGCGACAAGACGTCGGCGGCCGCCCCGATGGCGTTAATAAAATTACCAAGGTCTGTTGTCATTGTCTCTCGCTGTGCAGTCTGCACGAATATTACATGTAGAGGTGTATCTAGTATTTTCAACTTGGGAGGGGGGAGACTTAGATATAAGTTTACAAAAAAAAATCCAATACGTACATAAGTATACTGTATACAGAGTACAGACATAATATTATAATAAGTGTATAATGGAATCATATCATATATTATAAATATAGCTGGCGCATATTATAAAGATTCGAGTTGAGAAAATCGTGGAATAATTAATATTATTCTAAATTCGTTCTTCCAATTATTTACATTTATGAATAATTATTATTAAATTATTAATTTAATAATATATAGTTATATATATTATATAGATACGAAGGTATTTAAACCTAATTATATTATAATAACCGAATATAATAAGTCCTTGGAAAAAATTAGTGTACCTATAGTTTATTAATACATGATTCCCCCCCTCAAACTTGTTGGGCCATAGACTCACTTATTCTTATCTGCGTTATAACTGTTAAAACTTAAGAATGATATATTAAGGGGAGGGGTTATGTATGTAACTTAAATACGCCTAGATAATAATGGATATAATATTATACCTATTGTATCCATTGACGGAATTTAACCTGTCATAAACGCATAAATTGAAACTCGTTATAAATAGATAAGAAATTCATAAAAACCTAAATTTTTCGGGGGATTTTTATTAAAATCAAAAATTAAAACCAAAGCAAATACAAATATAATATACGATACCTATAAGTAGATAATATTATATGAGATACATTTTTCGTTATTATTCGATATTTTTTGTACATATTATATTAGATTCCTATATAAGATGATCAATATGGACTATGGTACGTACTTATTTGATCTATGTCTTACATTGTCCTAAATAATATTACATCTAAATGTAATTATTTTTATCATCCTAGAATGTTAACAATTAAACAATTATTGATTTTTTTATATAAAAACATTGTCATTAATATTATAATAATAAATATATTTTTAGACAAGTAAAAAAATTGTTTATATAGGACATCATACTCATCATAGTACATCATATTATATTGTATATGCTTAACTTTTAATTTTATACACACAAATAAATAAATATTAAATGCGTACCATAGATATGCATACCTACCTATAATATTATATTTTTTGTATTTAAAATTTAAATAAACAAATTATTTTATTGGTAAAATTTTATTTTTCGATCACCATTCACTATCAATACTATGAATCAAGGTAAAACATCCGAATCAATTAATTTATTGACCTTTTAATTAAATATTAATTTAGTTAGAACCATTTTATTATATCACTATATTTGTAAGTATTTAGGAAATATATATTAGATAGGTAGATACTTCCCAATTAGTTTTTTTTAAAAAAAAATAGTTTCCTTTACATTTCACCATATTTTTATTATTATTATATTTATGTTTTATATAAATAAAGTACAATTAGAATTTTTTTAACCAAAAACTGAAATATTATATATTATTATAAATTATCCATATACAATTTTATTACCTAGCTACTTTATTTTTGTACATTATCTAAATTCTAAATGGATAACATTTCAATTTTAAATTAAAACAATTAGATACATACCTGTATTATTAATATTATTAATAATCTGCATTGACAATACAAACAATACTGTTGATATTTCCACAAAAGATTGTGGTTTTGTATTGAATAATATTATCTATTTTTAGATTATTTTTCAATAAAAATGTGTCTTTAAATATGAATATTTTTACCAAATAATAAGTTGTCTGTGTATTTATTTATTGATTATAATCCATTTCATTAAAATAATAATTTTATTAAAATATAAAATATTAATGTGAAGTTTTTTTTAAATTATTTTTCAGAAAAATTTGAATTTTTGCAAGAGTATTAGATAGCGTTATTAGAGAAAACAACAGATACAAAATTTTAAAACTGTATTTAGCATTTTACACTAAATGATTAGAAACTAAGAAAATATTAGTGTAGGTATAAAATATATATATATATATATATATAAGTCCCAATTCTGGATTTTCAAAAAGGCGAAGTTTTGCATCTCAAATAAAATACTGAACTTTTAATACTTAATAATATGTAATATTATGTAATAATGTACCAATAGGCTATCACAATATAATAATAATTTAATGTCACCTCTGATTGTGTTAAAATATTTAAAAAATGTATTTACAAACATATTTTATTAAACATGTTAATTAAATATTTTTAGCTTATACTCGTACGCCCATACTATTTTTTGTTAATTACTGTTTTATTATATATAATATAATCATACATAATAATTGTAATTACATAGGAATGTACGAGTACAATAGTCACACATTTATAATTTTACAAAATCATTTTAAAGAATCATATTATCCGAGTATATATATAAAAAAAAAAAAACAATTTCCTTTAGTAAAATGCATATTATATTATTCGCATATTTTTCGACAAAATTAAGTTTCATTTTTTCATTTATATATACCTAATACTTGTATTTATTTTATGTATCATGTACAATAATAATATGTGTATAACGTATATCTACTGTGTAGACTGTAGACTATAGAATATAATATGATCATTATTTATTATACATTATTATTATTATTATTATTATTATTATTATTATTATTATTATTATAACTTATGTCTTATGAGTTATAAGTAATAGGTAATTTTTTAGAAGCAATTAGTCATGTTTGGATGGATATACACGACTCCGAAGACGGCATATGCTAAGTAGTAAGTACAGGCACAAGATCACAAAGACATGGATGTGGGGCACTATGTAACCTCGCTTCGTTCACCTACCTCGACACAAACAAATGAATTATTATTTTAAATTCGGAAACAATGATAATATGTATAACTGTTTTCCCGAAATCGTATGTGCTCATAAAATAAAATCCCCGTTATGATTCTTGAATCAATAGACAATAGGTAACTTAAAATTATTATTACAACTACACTATAGTACGTGTAAATCTAAAAAATAAACAGAAAATACGTAATTTAGTAGGTATACGAAACGACACACGTCATGAAAAATAGTCATTTTTGAATAAAGCTAATTAAAAGTTTGCAAAAAATTATTGTGAGCATCACTATATTTATATTTTATGACCTTCGGTGGATTCGGTGATAATATATTATTAAATATCAGTCGAATTATATTAATTTTCATCGATAGTAATATAGCCTGTATGACAGGCGGAAATGAAGAAAAATAAATTCAAAAAATATTTTAAAGTAACATATTTGTTCGTAAGGTCCTAAATGGAAAATGGGTTCGGAAATATATTTTTATTACACAATATAGCCAATAGATAATTATTATACAACAATGATTAAAAACTATATGCACGGATTTAAAGTAATAAAACGTTTATATAAATATTTATAAAAAATAAAAATAAAAATGTTTAATTAAATGTATATAATATTTATATAATATACTAGATATTAAATGAAGTACAAAATTAACATTAAAAATTGTAAAAAGTAAATAGTAATTCAATAGGTATATTAGAGGTAGTTAATAGTTAATAGGAAGTATATTCAGATCTATGGAATAACTAATGTTTTTTTAAAATATGTCCAATGTTGTGTAATGCGATTTCCCCCCTCATCGTATATGGTCAATAAATAAACGAATAACAATTGTCGAGAAAAATTAATTTTCATATGCATTAAATTGGTACCTATTTATTATCGTAAAATGAGAAAATTATGGTTATTTTCTAAACCTACTAAAAACATCAAATCTATAGAAATATAAAGAAAAATAAATGTACTTATAACTTATAAAAATGATATTGGAAAATATCTACAAAATATAAAATTAGTAATTACTAATTACATATACTATATCCACTCACTAGTCAGCATAGAAAAAACAAGAAATAATGGCATGTAAAATCAACATCCTAATACAATATTATGACCTACGGGTAAAATGTAAATTATTACAAGTGATATATAGGTAATACGGGTGATATATAGCCACATGGTATTAGGTATTAAAAATTATTGTATGTAGTTTCATTTTCAAATACATTTCAAAAGCCTTTCGAACAGTATTTATAATAAATTCAAGCATATTACGATCACATTTTTTCACACTACTGTCCAAAAATAATTTTATAAGCTCAAAAATAATTATTATAAAATCAATGTACATAGTACATACACTATCCTACATTTAAAAAATCACATACATGTTAATCAATATTAAATATTGTACCTATATAGGTATTCGTTTCCATAATGGCTAATAATCATTATTTGAAGGTAGGCAAAAATTAAATCTATTTAAGAGTATTATTTATTTAATTTACTGGAGGCCCATGCACATAAGGTTAGGTATACATAATATTATATTAGTGATGAATAGTATAACTGAAATAGTGTATTTTCGTATTTCGTCCGATTATCGCATCTGGAATTTTCAATTTGCTATTTATCCAAAGTGTCATAAAGGTACTTTTAAAATATAATTAATTGGTCTACTTGTCATGGAAGCCATATTTCTTATCCATATTTCAAAATATAATATAGTTGTATAGGAGAAATATCATTTAGCGATACGGGAAACTTTTATGTGGGTATATTATTAAATTATGTTGACGGTTTTAAATTTCATAGTTCTGGATAATATTCGATTTATTACTAATCAGTAATCGGATTCTAAATAATTTGTCGTCTAGTAATAAGTAATAAGTAGTATAATATTATTAAAAATACTCATAAAAATAAATGATGGCTATTACAAAATTATTATTCTAACAATTTTTATAAATAGAACGATCTTTGGACTTTGGTATAGTACCGAAATTTTGACAATTGTTGGAATTGTTTTTATATTACGAAAATGTGTTATATGTATTATATGGGTATTCACAAAAACGTTAAAATATTAATGAAACTACATAGAACGGGGGGGAGGGGAATTTGCCCATGCTATACAATATCTGGAGGGAACTATTGACCTCCCTCCAATTTACGACTATGCCGCCAATAATATTATATTATCTACATCAAATATCGATGGAAGGCGCGGTTACCCGTGGTTAGTTCATAGTTGTGTGTATTGCCGTATAAATATTTTATGGATTATAACTACCTCATCAAATAAAACAATTACAATAAATGTTTAGCTATTAGTATTTATTTGTTTTTCCACCAGTTTTCCATAAAAAAAATAATTCAATAGCTAAAATTGAAAAATCGAAACACCTACATTAGATACCTATAGATTGCCACTTGAAAAAGGTTATATATTTTTTTAAATGTTTGTACTATAATAAAAATTAAAGTTCAAAATAATAAACAATCTAATATATAATTAACTTGAAATAGGTAATAATGTTGAACAATATTAATTACCTATATGAATTATCAATAAACCTACCAACAACAGTAAAAAGGTACGAAAACTCAGTAGCGTAGTCAGGATTTATAAAAGTGGAGGGGGAATCATTATTAAGAGCCTCTATTTGGTGTGCAAAAAAAAGTCAATCAATCCCGTAAGTTTATTTAAGTGTAAGCAACAATACAAAATTCGATCCATATTATTATTTCCTATCATTTAGAATTTTGATAAAACATTGCATTCGAAAAATAATTCTGAGTGAAGTCCGGTTATAAAAATATTATAATTTTACATTATTTTTGGTACTTTTCCTTTAGACTAGACTTTAGAAAATTACTGGGATGGTTGAAAAATTACCTCTTTAAAATACTAACTAGATTACTGGAATTCCATCAGAAAACTCCTTCCTGAAAACTTCTACTCGACTCCTTTTACTCAAAAACGTGTATACGTACAAAAAAAGAATCTAAAATACAAATATGCTCCTCGTGCCCTCCTCCTGGCTACGCCACTGCGTCAATTAAATAAATAAATTGGAATAATATTACGCGTTAAAATGTAGGTACCTAAACCTAGTACACCTACTTACCTAAAATTTTCATAGAAAAGGTATATAATATATATATATATACGATAACGTTACAAAGTATTGCGGCCAATACTCGATTTGTTTGGTATTTTTACAGATCCCTTTATAGTTTATTTATATAAGGATTGGCTATCTTAACGATTCGCGGACAGGTATTTTGACCATTATAGTCATATTATTATTCTTATACGAATACGTTTGTTGAATTGAAAACCCATCGATATTCCGAGGCGATTCCGAATCGTGTCGTCATTATAGTCATAACCGTGTACGTTACACGCTCGATCGCGGTTACAATAAAATGTTACATATTCTTCTTCTTTATGATTATTATTATTATTTTCATCGTTATTATAGGCGATATTATAATAATATGGTCCTATAGCCACAATAATTATTATTTAGTCGTGTTTGTTTGTGCAGCGCGTTCTCGAGACACAGCACGAGCGCATATCGCGGCGGCGGCGGCAGCGTTTACCACACCGGTCGTAATCGAACGTTCGCGGGGTGACGGGACGGGTGTGCGTTTTGTTGGTTTTTTCGGTTTTCCGGATTATTATTGTCGGCGCACCAGGTATAACGAACGCGACGGAAAACCACGAGACAAATTATCGTCGTTACGACGGCAATAATTGGTTATTATTGGCCGCGACGACGACGCGTTTTGTACGTGTTTTTCTTAAACTCTCGAATTTGCGTACGACCGCGACGACCAACGACGAATAAATAACTTCCAATCTAATTATTATTGTTATTATTATTTTTTTTTTTTTTGGTTCGCCACCGCAATGATGTACCTACCTTAGTACCTATAATACCTATTCCTATATAATGCAATGCATTATATACAATATTAATGATCATTGATCGCTGTATAATATGTACCGATAATAATATAATATTATTGTACGGATTGAATTGAATTCCACTCGTTTATAACCTAGGTACGGCAATTAAATAACAAAACAAAATATAGTATATTAATTGCCTCCCGAGGTATAATAGACCGATAATTTCTATATGAATTGTGCCTCCCGGACAAATCCTAAGTTTTATCGTAACCATTAATCACATAGGTTGGTACTTACCATACATACTGCATTAACCGAAGTAGGAAAAAGTTCTCAACGGATAACGAATAAACAATATTTTAATAAAAAAAATACGTGTACAATGTACATAATCACTGGCCAGAAAGTTTTTTGCGGTACAAACCTTTAAATTGTTATACAAGTACCTACCTACATTAATTTTCAACGAGTCTATGAACCACTAATTATTTTACAGGGGACAATTCGTGTGGACATTTCTGGGAGGCAACTCGTATATAATTTGAGCCACGATGCAGACTTGCTAGAACGTCTGCTATAAATCGCATATTTAATATTATATTAAATAACCACATAAATAGTAAAACTTTCAAATTATAATTAATTCATTAATATTTGTAAAATTAAGTTCGTATAAAAAAATAAAATTACAATATTATTAAGATGTGCAAAATTGTCTTAGAAATGCAAACGTGAAACCTACCACTACTATCTAATATAATATTATGATACTTTTAACTTTGTAATATTATAATTTATAATATAGCTTTGAGAATATTATCACTTATAAATGAGATTTTACATTAAAAATATCCAATCATACTGGACAAAATGGGAGGACAATTCCCTCTAGCGCTGGACGTATGCCACTGACCACTAACTTAAAAATGTTAATAATTGGTCTTCCATTAATGCTCCAATACACCAGCATAATTAATGTATTTAATATATTCATGTATAATATCAATATTAGTTTTAAAATATATATATTTTTTAAAAAAACCGCCTGGTGATTGGTGAAACGTTAATATTTTCCCGTCTAAGTTTAAAAAAAATTGAAATGATTTTTTTAAAAGAAGATTTATTCGGGGTACGTCCGTATAATATTATACTAAAACAATGTAACCATTTTTTTTTCTGCAGATCGATTGCCACACATTTCCCTTTTACTCTATAGCCACTCTCGAAGTACCTACTCGTTAATGTATATGTAAGTATGTACATGAATAATCGTTTAACACATGTTGATCATGCGGTGGCCACGAACGCGTTACCGATACCGTGGTATCGTGGTATTTGGACTTTGGTTACATCGTAATCGTTATCATATTATTTGCCCGACTGCAGCGCGCAGGAATAACGATCTCTCTCGCCACGCCGCCACTGTGGTCGCAGCGACGCGATCCGGTGAGAAAAACGACGCGCCGGGCGAAGAAAATAATTCCGTGATCGCCGACGCCACGAAGACAAAAATCCTCCTACTCTACTCCTCCTTCCCGACACGCAGAGTCCATATTATAATATAATATTATACTCTACATATTATAATAATAATAACATTACGGTCATCATAATATCATATTACAGGTATGGGCACAGAAACTTTTAGAGGCGTACATATCGTCTAAATGTATAATGTAATATATATATATATATATATATATCGTAATGGACGCAAAATACAGCCTCTCGTGGCGTCGCCGTCGACGGCTTTCCAATGTATAATATAGCCGCAAAGCGACGACGATTACCCCTGGCACCGCCGCAGCACGTGCGTACCTTCCACAAAAACCACACGTCGCGTCGTATGCACCAGTACCATATTTTATAGCTCGTACCTAGGTATATACCTATACATATATTTTGTTTTTTTTCTTTCTTTCATTTCCATGATCGCATGACGATCGTCATCGTGTGTGCTTATTAGTTTAATAATAATAATAATAATAATAATGATACAGCTACACAATGACACACTCGGTGTCGGTTGATCATTATAATATTATTATATACACCACTAATTCGTACGTGCGCGCGCGTGCGTTATTATCAATATATCCCGAATCCGACGACGCGGAGCGCGGCGAAAAGGAGGCACCCAGATATATAATATTATGTATATATATATATAAATATATACATTATACATATATATAATATAATATGAACATACCTATTCTTCTGAAACGCGCGTGTATATCGTGCTCGAGCGATCGTTATTATCGTAATATATATTTGTTTTTCTGATTTTCTACTGACAATATACGGGAATGGAGATGAAGAGAAAAAAAAAACTCACTGAGATCATTATAGGTAACGACGACGATATAATGACGGATAATTGGTGGAAATCGCGCGCGTGAATTCCCGATGGCGACGACCATAATATTATACCTAGGTATTGGTAGGTGGTATAACATGTACGTGCGCAGTCGTGTAGTGTTTGTTTTCGTCACGGAAAACTCCCCCCCCCCTTGGGAGTGATTATGGTTCACGTCGTGTTATAATAGGTGTATTAAGGAAACCACACTCACGCCTCAGATTTCAATGTGCCGGATATTCTATTGGTCAATATAAATATTTTACATTTTGTAAAATAAAATCTCATTTCATCTTGGATTTTTGTTATTTTAAAAATCGAATTAACGAACATTAGAAGAAATATACAACACATGACCAGTGGCGTAAAACTACAAAAGATTCTCACCCGATGTGTTATAATTTTTGTGTGTATGAATATTATTAAGGTTTATGCAGACATTTTACAAGTTCACATTTCATAGAGAGGGCAACAAATTGACCCCCTTGCCATCGTGAATTTGCACCAACACTGTAGAAAGACTACTACTGCTGTTAATAACCAGACTTTTAAAAACGTGTAAATATAGAAAAATTCACTTAACTTAATTTCAATTTCAATTTTTCGTTAGGCCAAATTTAATTTAATTAATTAATTACATACCAATGTAGAAAATAATATTTTGGGGTAATTTTATTTATAAATAATTGGTCGTAATAATGTGGTGGAGCATTAAAAGAATGGACACCGGTAAATATTTACAACAAAATGGTGTGGTTACACGGTTTAATTAATTTGACGTTAATAAAGTACCTATAATGGAGAGATTTAATACAATATGTATAGGTCAAGTTGTTTGTGAACACATATAACTTACTCGTATTGTAAACGTTTCTGAACCGTGGAGGTCTTGATATATTATTATTTATTATGTTCATTCTTCATTGTTCGTTCCGCCTTGTAGATTTTGCAATTAATGGCCAGAATTTGAACATTTATTTATTTTTTTTTTTACAATAATTCATATTTCGTATATCTACGAAATGTATTCCGCAACTCATCACGCGTAAGTCAAACACTAAACATAGTATATATTTTACTATACCTACGTCCATATTACGAGTAGGTATATCAAGCCATCAAAGAACAACAACATCAACAGAACATGACGTGGAAGACAAATAAAAAAGCCCATGGGCCATGACAATCTATACTATAATATTATGATGTACATTATACTCAAATATATAATAGTTGTAAAACGATTTTATTTTATTTTCATAAATTCGATAACACAATCTCAATGAAAACCATAAATAATTGAAATAATTGGTTTTTTTGTACCTATATATGCCTAGGTATAAGCTGGGACTTCACTTTTCATATATGGCCAAGAATAATACCAGCTAATCTATCTATTTTCGGAAAAATTTTAAAGTTCTTTTTCAACACTCCTTGTATAATAATATGATTATTATTACAATATATATTGTTATTTGACGCAAACAGTCAATCGGTGCGTCGACTGCATGCATTGCTTTGTGTGTGTGGGGGGGGGGGGTACTCTGTCACAAGCTTTTGCTTCTACCAGAGGGTTGGATGTTGCACGAGTTGTGAGGTGTGGGTGTGAAGAGTTTTCAGATTTTAGAAGTTTACAATTTAGATGTTTAGAAGAATAGTGGACGGTTTCTTTTGTAACCGTCGAGAAGCCCAGTCGGGTCGATATTTCTGAAATGTGGGGGAAATGGGATGCGGTTATGGAGTTTTTAAGTTTGGGTGAAGAGGAGTTTATGAATTCGAAGATGGACGTCATGTTGGTGGATTTCCTGATGGTGTGGTCACTAACATAAGGGGGGAGGTTTGTGATTTTTCGGAGAGTGTTTTGAATCGCTTCGATGAGGGTCCAGTTTGAATTGGAGATATTTGATATTCCACTGCGATCGTGTTCGGGTATTTTGAGTCGAGCGTATGAAATTACGTTCCCCGATTGGTCAATTCATGTTATCGACCAATTGATACCACAGGTTACCGTAAAGTTAAAATATTTCAACTCGATCGACGTGTGGTTACAGCGTTTACTGTGTGCCCTCATTAGATTCTGTGATAATACTATATTATATTATATTATGATAATAATTTTAAATTTATCAGTTTATTGTATATAATATAGTAGGTAGGTATATAATATTTTATTCTTTTCTTAATTAAACATTTATTTAATTAGTTTGATAATAAAATGATAAATACTATTATTATTATTATTATATCATATTATACCATCAATATTATGATAATACAATTAACTATACCAAATATATTATACCACACTAGACTCCTAGAACCACGAATAACGTCGTACGCGAACATGCAGTACGCGACACGGCAGCAGTGGAATAGGTATATTATAAATAATGGTGACCATACGTCTATACGTACTTATTTTTTAACATGTCGTCCAAAACGATTGTGCTATAAATATGTACATCGGAATGTAGGTATTTATACATTGAATGGGTAAAATATTTAAAAACTCAAATAAAAATATATGTGTACCCCAAGCGTGTTACGGGCGCACGAGGTTCCCGGTTCTACTCCCAGGTACGAAATGAGGTGGGCGACGAGATTTTGCTGGTCGGTGGCCATAATTGCCGAGAGCCCGTCCAATAATTTGGTAGCTATGCTTGTCGTAAACCTGAGCATGTTAAGTGTTTGGGAAATGAGAGGATGTAAAACTGTTGATGTATCACAAGTACATTTTGCCAAATTAGAATTTTTGTACGATTTTTGTTTTTATCATATTTATGGTCACCATAATATCAATATTCTATAATGGACTCCGGGCGGCGGCGGCGTAACAAGGATTTCCTGCGCGTTAACGACGGTATAAATAGCGACGCGCGGGCGACAGAGCGCAAACCCTGTGCTACGCGCGGCGTCCGCTGGACGGGCGGGTGGGGTCGATCGACTACGGGGTAGCGGAGGAGGGCGATGTGGCAGGTGTTTTGTCGTGTACGCGACGACGACGACGACGACGACGGGGAATTACCCGTACCAATATGTTATTATGGGAAATGATTGGCGTGCGTGCGTGCGTGTGTACACCGCGACAGATACGATAATAATTACATTTTACACCGAACGCGCGAGCCGCCGCCGCCGCCCGTGTTTATACCGCGGTTCATCGGCGACGACGGCTGCGCGTTTTTCTTCTCTTTTTTTTTTTCTATCGTCGTTTGTCGCACACGCGCGCGTACGGTTTTTCCCCAAATAATGAACCGTGCGCGCGGGTTTTCCGTCCGCGCGACGGTCCGTTAAAGTTAGTTTACGCGACCGCCGCGTATTATACAGAGATAGGTAATTACTTCCGCCGCCTCCCGCTATGGGAATAATAACAATAACAATAATAGTAATAGCAATAGTAATAATATTGTATAGGTACACGCTCTGCGCGCCGAGCGATTCGGTTCATTTGTCGTTCGATTTCGGGTCGGATCTCCGCCCGGATCGTCCGACAACAACGATCGCTACGTGTTTAATACTATAATAATATTATGGATATTACTTATTTACATTATATAAATTTATAATATTATTATGTATACCATACCCCGGTGCTGATATTGGCCGATTTACTTTTCCAAAAAAGTTGATAAGTAAAAAAATCATAAATGAACCGTCGAAATACTTATTTTAAAACGGTAAATAAACAGAAAAAAGTCATCAACTTTTTTTGTGCAGATTTAATTCTTGAGTGAGGAGTCGCCACGACCTCCTTAAACAGGGCTGCCCTGAAGAAACTATTTTTTGGGGGGGGGAGGGTCATATGTGTCTCGAAAATACCGATAAAATACATGTTTACACCTAAATAAGCAAAAAATAAAAAAATAAAGTCATCAAATTTTGACCTAGGTTTTGCCGACTATTTTGATAATCCGTGATATATTTACAATCGCATATTAATATTTTGTCGGAAAATTGATAAACTAATTTCATAAAATGCCTCGATTATAATAATATATTTATAATAGGTAGGTACCTAATTAATTGTACTTTTTTTTTACAAATAAAGTAGGTACCTAACGTAAAAGTAAAAGATCAAAACTTATTATACAAGTATTTAGTAGGTATACATTTATTGTTTCATGAGTACGCATATTATAATAATAGGTGTATAACACTTTAAAGATTATTGAAATACATAAGTATATCTACTTTGGATATTCACTGGATATATTTTATTATTTTCTACTCTAATAATCTCGTATTTAAGTGATGTTTTAATTGTTTTTTATAATGTGTCGGTATATATTATATAAATATGGAAAAATGTCATAAAATACAATATAATAGTTATAGCTAGGTAAATAGTTATAGGTACGTACTTATTTGATTCGTTCTGTTTAAGTTTTTGAATTGTATTATACGATATACATTTTTAATATTTTTATGTTTTCCCTAAGTTCATGACGAGTTTTCAAATATTTGGAATTTTTTCCACAAAATTCAACATACTTTTGTCTCGGCGATGTAGGTAATATACCACTGAAACTACCAATAAGCGACCGCGGTATACGAATTTATATTTCATTAACCATGTTTGTGTCAAAAATTGTATTTAATCCTCATCGCTGGTTGCGCCGACCACAGTATACCGCGACGGATCGCCGAAAAAACCCAATCGTCGTCATTACAAAGTACAAACCTATATTATTTATTAAAACTAATTATTACACAAATTTCTTTTATCTGGAGCTATAAGCTCGTGAATAATGTACAACAATAACAAGTGGTAAGTAATTTAATACATCATAGTTCGCAGTTGTCAGAAATAAAAATGAAATAGTCGAATAAAAACAAAAACGAAATATATTTAAAATAAGACAATATAGATAAAAGCAATAAATATATTTCGTTTTTTTTTTTATTAAATAATTGAATAATAATACGTTGTCTTATAATTTAATTATTTTCATCTATTAATTAGAAAAAAATACGTAGATAACACAATAATTATTATTTATTGGGCCCCTTTTGGGTCTTGTCTACTGTTATATTCATAATAGCAAAATAATAGAAAATATAAATAGGTCGCAATAGCGACGCAACAATAATGAAGTTATAAAGTGTATTAAATAATATTCCGTTTAAAACCGTTTGTTTTGTATTATTTTTGAAACCATGACAACGTCAGGACACCGTCAATAGGGGCATTTAATCGGTTGAGTTTCATAGGTTGAACATAATTTGGACAGTTTAACTAGTGAGTATAATATATGAACAGTGGTGGCGCAAAGGGGAGTTATTTGAATCGCGTTAAAAAAAAAAAAATGAAGTAATGGCTGGATAAGTATTGGGGGTGAATCAGTGGGTTTTTGGCTTTTATTTATAATAACGATAAATGTATAAAACAATAAAAAGGCGAGTACTTTTTATAGACTTCGGTTATTCAAATAAAAAGAAACTTTCGCCGTCACTGATATGTATGACAAGAACAAAGAAATATCAAAAAAAGTGTACACATCATAGAACGAAATGAATATTTCATATTTGTAACTATTATTTTTATTATTTGAAAACAATATTACAGTTTTTTTTCTTTGGATACTTCGTGAGTTTGTCGACGAAAAACGTGTTGACAATGACATTTCGTGAGGCAATAATTTATAAGATGAAAATGAGATAAAATGCTCATGGAAAATGAGAAAAATGCCTGATCACCTATATAACGAAAGTGCCCTTGGAGACATATTATGTGCCTAACAAATATATAAATATATATATATATATTTTTTTTTTATATTTTTAAAAATGTTTAGAATTAAGTACTAAGCAAAAAGTATTGTCATTTCTAACGGATTTTTTTCCACTATTCTATGGCCTATATGTAGGTTTATATTTAAAATTAAAGAATTAATTAATTTAAAAATGTAATACTCTTATAAAAATAAATATACCTATATAGGTATTACAAAAAATAATATATAAAAAATGTGTGGAGTATTTGGAAAAAAGATTAAGTACAGGTAACAACTAGTTTTATCATCACGTTACAAATGAATACTCTAGGCATATTTTATTTTTATATATATTTTTGTTTTTATAATATATATTAATTTTACTTATACCTATATATCGTTATTTTTTATAAAAATAACGATTTTTTTTTTAAATATTTTTTTTTTATTATTTTTTTTTTATTTTTTTTTATATTTATGTATTATACTTATCGAGGTTGCAGTTATTGCATGATTTGACATAATGAGATATGTACTTTATTATTATTTATTAATATGATATACCTAATAATGTATGTTTAATGCGTTACGAGTGTGTTGTCCGAGCAACATATTACGTACAATAATATAAGTACGTTAATTGATACGTACAGACCGAGCGTATATAAAATGCGTAGCATAAAAATTACACACGCGTTAACGGGCGAGAATGTTGCATATATTATCAGCAGCGTGCGGCAGTCGTGTGAAAAGTCGTGACGACTTATTTACAGTATGTATATTGTATATACCGCAGGAAGCATGGGTGACTTTATGGATCATAAAATTGCATTTTTGGTCCCAATACTTGTTTACTCGTAAAATAAGTAATAACTAATAAGTTTCAAATGTCAAATCGTTTGTATTGTCCAGCCCGAAGTGTTTATTTTTTAAAAACTAATTTTTGAATTCGGTCCGCGAAGTTTATCCAAATTTACTCTAGTCCACATTTCTGTATACACAGGCCGTTCAAGGGAGGAGGGGAATGATAGAAATTCCTCCATAAAAAAAAAACATTTGTATGTATTGAATAAAGTATCCAATTTTTTAATCTATAATTTGTAGAACAATTTTCGAAACTTAGGATGAACATTCATCCTACAAACATATGGCAGTCAGATATACGAGTACATTAGAATTCGAAGTAAAGTTGTAAAATCACGTAAAAATATAACATAAAAAGTACATTTTTAAGTGAGAGCAAATGCCTCGGTACGAAAATAAATGTGTATGAAGTTAGCCCCTTCCCAACGATACACAATTGTTTCGAAACAAATTTTATTGTTTATAAAAATAAATACATAAATAGTTATTTATTTAGTTATTAATTAGTCGTTGTTTAATACTGAAGATGGAAACAAAATACGTATTTGTTGAAATAAAACAAATTATTTTGTAGAAATTGGGGTTTAAATTTTATTTTGTGGATAAATATAATTGCATATTAATTTGTAGTTTTTCGAGACACGTGCAATTTTCACCGAAAAAGTGTATTGCACAACTCGGGGGCGAATCTAAGGAGGGGGACGAATAGGGGATAATTTAGAAATAAAGGGTTAATACCTATTCAAAATAACTGCTCAAATAATGATAAAATAATCCAATGAGGAGGCCATCCAGTGGCGGGTTTGGGGGAAAGAGGGCCAAAAAAACCGAGTTGACCTTTTTCCCGTTAATTTTCTAATATAATTAAGGTCGTAAACTATTGGGCGTACGTTTAATATACTTTTTTATCATCATGGTGCCAAGTTTAATGTGATAACTGAAAAATTAATATATATATTATACAAAAAATTAGACTTTTTTTTAATGAATTTCGGAGGGGGCTATTGTTCACTGGGCCCCCATAAAGCCGCTACTGGGACGAACGTCACGTCATCCCCCTCCCCTCAAATCTGCTCCTGGCGCAACTCAGAGGAGGGTACGAATCGTTTGTGTACATATAATATACAGCATACGGCAGAGCTATAACTGCGCATATATATTATTATACGTTTAAAATGGTTTTTTCCTTTCGTGATTTTTTTTCTCATCTGCAGAACGAGGAGGGAGAGGTGAGAATAGAAATCATACACGCATGTCCAACACGTATTGTGGAGTTTTACGTTCAATTAAGTTGGCGTCCTAAATGAGTAAATACCTACCGATATCCATACGTCATACGGGATGTATACTATAAGTAATAGCCGCATTCGTAGACTGATAAGGGCGGCGGCGACGTCGATGCGACCAGTTTTTTTTTATATTTTTATCGTACGCGACGGGCGAAGATTGTCGCCACTGCGCCGGAGTACCTACCTACCTCTACCTATATTATAAGACGCGCGCGCGAGCGCGTATAATACGTGTATTGTTGTGCGCAAGTGTGTGTATTTTTGTGGATGTTTGCGTATACATCTGTGCGTGTGTTCGCGTGTATATATTGTTGTATATATATAATACGGTGCGTATAGTAATGGATAAACTGGTTTCGCCGCCGTGAGCATTACTATATAATAATTTTATATTCTATATTATATACTAATACTACGCTTGTACGCTATATTATATACTACGACGTATCACATACGTATCGATTAATTGCCCGGGTCGTCTTACGTTAACATCATTTACACGCATTAAAACATACATTAATTTATATTTTTCGGGGTCGTCCTTGTCCCGTCGTCAAATTACACGTACGGACATTAGCAGTAAGATTACACGTATTATACAGGTAGGTACGCACGCGCGGGCGCACGTTGGTAGATTAAAAAAAATTTCGGGTCGACGTCGCTGTCATCGCGGTATATATCGTATATATATATACACACATATATAATATATAGTAGCCTCTCGTGTGTAAATAACGTAATATATTTTTAACGTAATTGTATTTTTATTTTTTCTTAATATTATTATTTGTCGAACGATAGCAGCAACAACTTGTACAAGTCGTCGTCTTTGTTCTGTGTACAATACCTTTTTTTTTTTTTTTATATAATGCAGCGTATACGCATATATACTGCACAATTAATAATAATCATTATTATGGATGAGCGACAAACAACGCGCCGGAAAATTTTAAATATTATAATAACAAATTTATCCCATCGCTCAATAATTATTATGTAAAAAGTACATTTTATAAACGACACCGCCGTATAACGTATTATATATGCATCCGCGACCCCGCCAACGATAAATCGGTTTTCGTCGTACCTATACTATATATATATATATATATATATATATATATTTTACAACATGCTATACACCACGAATTATACGTTTATAATGTAAGTGTTATATAAGCAAGTATATAATATAAATATTGCCAGCGTAAAAATATACTTTAAAAAATAACCGGCCTAGACAAAATATGAATATATTGGAATCGATCCGTATATCGTCGTGCAAAAGTGTTGCCGAAATATCGCCAACGTTAGAAATCTTATAACCAGGGGTGGATTGGTGAACGTTCTCGGCCTGGGAAAACGAATCGAATTGGCCCTTTTACGAAACAAAACAAATCATGTAATATAGAAAACATAAATGAAAAACTAGTGACGACTGGGCACCCCAAACATTTTTTTGCAGCTCCTTCAAAATAAAGAACTCAATTATGAATTATAGTTTAAAGCTTGAAGCTAATGAAAATACAAAATATTTCCAAAAAGGTAATGCAAAATTAAAATATCGCTAGAGACTTAGATCGTCTATAATTTTTATTGTAAAGAAATGATGACATGTGAATGTGCATAGTGTTTTATACGAATTTCAGGCCTTGAACTCGAAATTTAGACTCAAAAATTCATATAGACAATTTAAAAATTAATAAATTTTGGAAAGTTAGAGAGGAAAGGTACCTAAATAATAATAAATTATAGGCATTATTGTGGATTTTTCCGACGAAAAAACATCTGTTTATAGCTTAAAGAAAACTTAGGGTTAGGTACCGACATATTGCGTAAAAAATATGAATAGTAGCAATAAAGTCACGAAAATCAAATGAATATTAGTTTTTTTAAATATAAATTGTGTACTCTACCAATTACTAATTAAAATTTTTGATTTCGAAGAAAATTTAAAATCTAATTTGGAAAAACAGTAATAAATGTTGAAAGATTCAATTATATTGAAGTAAATTGATAAATTGGCTACATCAGTTGCTATACATAGTTTTGTTTTTTATAATTTATTTTTATTTCATCTTAATTCAATATTCTCAAGTTGATAAAAATTTTCAATAAATATCGTGATTTCCCAACAATTAAAAACGGTATTGAAACAAGACTATTTTTAAATTACTTGAAAAATGTATTTAAATATTTATGAATTGTTGGATTTTCATTTTCCTTAAAATTTCATAAAAATTTCCTATACAAAATCTCTTAAAAATTGGGTGTGTAGCCTGATCTTAATTGTCTTTAAATCCGTTTTTAAAACTTTCGCTGTTATCACCAATTGTATTTGACCCGTTTTGATCATTTGTCACGGTGAAAAACATCGTATATAATTGATATTTCGAACGCGAGTCAATCTAAAATTTTAGGTAATACTCGGCATATCCGCTACAGAATTTCATGAAATTTTAAAACGAGTTTATAATATGATGTTGCCTCGTGCACCATACGTGTTTTTGATTGGTATTTAAGCGATTTGGGTTTGGTCGCGGTAAGATATTAAGGGTAACTAGTCAATATAAAAAAAAACCGACGAAAAATTCATTAAAACTCGAGAGATAATGCACAAACCGCAGACATGAGCAAAATAGGTATATTATGGTAGATATATTATGAACGAACGAAGGAACCGTATACGACAAGTTGTATAGGGTAATTAATAGTTTTGACATAGGTATACAGAGAAAACTTTGCGAGAAAATTCAACCGCAATTATCGTGTTTGGAAAAACAGTTTAATCGTAAATAATTTCGTTACCACAGCAGTTGTGTACGAATTTTCATACATAAATACAGGAAATCGAATTAATCTAACTACCGAATGATAAACAAAGAGAAACAAGATCAAAAATATTGTTCACCAAGAAGAGAAACGAATAAAGAAAAACATTTATTTTAATGTTGAACATTTTGTACATGCGGTTCCAGGTGAGGCCGATTGCCTCTTCATTGTTCTCAAACTGCCTCATATATTACTCTTTAATAATTGACAAAAATGTTCAGTTTTCCACTAATACAAGTATAGGTACCTACGTTATTTTGTACCTAAGTATATGTGGTAAAATATTATAACCCTGATGTACTTACATAAGTGAGTAATGACTTCATCTATGTTGATAAGACAAAAGTGAATATGAGTACTTATTAATTTCTTTATTAATTTTGGTTTTCTTGTTCGTCGAAAAGTCGATAATGAAGAGGACGCCAACGATTTTCAGTAGTAAAAACCTGTTTACGCAAAACTGTTAAAACGGATTCTTAAAATGATTGTAGGGTTAAATATTTATTATAAAATCGATGGAGAACAAGGTTTTGGGGTGAATCTCATTTGTGTTTTGTAATTTACTTATTAAAAACCCAGTTATTAATGTTTAAAAAAAAGTAAAAAAAAAAAAAAACGAATAGAGATTCACTCAAAAATGTTGTTCTTTATTGATTAATATATCACTTCACGAGGCCGTTTTAACAGTTCTGCGTAAATATGGTTATTCATTATTATTATTTTTTTTTTGTAACAAATGTAGTGACCACACAACAATAAAACGTGATACTGACGCCGGACCAATTATCTGAAATTGGGTACTTTTAAAATATATTTAAACATTTTTAAATTGTTAAATTTTTATATTTCTTGAGATTTCTAAAAAATTACTTATACAGAACCCTTTAGACACGATAATATTGCAGCAGGCGAAATAGTTGGTTTTTGGATCGCTACGCCCGTTTGGAGAGGAGCCGACGACGACCTGTCCACGACCACAAATCGAGGTATTTTATGACACTTTTCAGTTTTCGGGGTCGTTGTCACGTCGTATACTTGCACGTATATTCTAAGCCCTAATAGAGCGCGTGGGACCCGTCACTGCAAAGGAATTCGGCGGCGGTCGACCACTCCAGATTACGCGGCGTCCGCCACGGCGGCGGTCGCGTAATTAAGATAACGCACGACCTCGCGGTCGCGCGCTCGCGAGCATTGTTTGGCTTGTCCTCTTCCGATTGTATAGGTATATATTATAGACGACGGCGACGACAACGTCATTGAGATGGGTACATTATAGTACTTACTTATACAGCGTATCGGTTTTATAGTATAATAATTATTGTTATAAATGTAGGTATAATAGGTAAGTATGCATAATAACCATATGAACTTGGTGAAACCGTATTTACTGTCGTACTTATATAAAAATTTTAAAAAAGTATATTTTTAAATTTATTCTCCTCCATAATAATAATAAAATAAATAAAAAAAACACTCTTTACAAGAATTGTTTAATATGTAAACTATGTTACTAAAGCGGCTCATACACGATCAATATTATTGACGAACATTGCGCGATGACCACCAACTTATCAATATTATATTGATCAATATATCAAAATAATAAATAAATAGTAAATAAATCTATAGGTAGTTAAAAGTAAAACTATAGTTTCAATTCGTTCTTTTACATTTTTTTCATTTTAAGTACAGTTTTTTAAATAATGTCTGATAATAGTTTAGATAATGCTTTAATAGCTCTTGCTTTAGCTGTTTCTTTTACCAATGTTTCATCACATGTGGACTTGTCTCTATTATTAGTGCAATTATCAGTACTCTCATACCTAGATGGCCTGGCATCTAAAGTACTTCTAGATGTTGTAGGAGTTTCTTGGTCTTGAAAGAAATTCATATGGTCGAAATACCGTAAGTCGGATTGGTAAACGCATCATCTGAACTAACTCCAGATTTACAGGAGTCAATGATTTTTTACAATTATATTTTGTAATTAGTTCGAAACGCATTGAACTTTTTCTTCACATTTTCTAATGTAGCTCTTTCATACTTCGATTGATACTTTTTTAATAAAATATCAACGATTCTGATTTCCTATGTTTGTTCATATAATCTTCTGATTTGATCTTTCACAACGCAGGTAATTCTCAATAGACATTTATACACTACAAAATAAATTCACAAATACTAATTTGTTATCAACATCATGATATGCTACCAGAGTTCTTGTTAATATGCTTGAACAGTGCCACCAACGCACAATATTATTGACAACATGTTAATAAAAATCAAAAATGTTTATTTTGTTCAATATATTGATCAATCCTTCAATATAGCCCATACACGATCAATAATATTGCCAATATCAGATATTGATCAATATTATTGATCGTGTATGGGCCGCTTTAGTTTCCAATAGCCCATCATAGGCCATCTCCACCAATACAAGTTTTTTTTACCTTATAACCCTATTATTTCTTATAATATTTAAAATTATAACTTCATTTCAAAATAAACCTATTTGGGATGTGTTTTTATGATTAAAATATTTTTAAACTGAATACACTGAAAATAAATAAATTTTTAAAGGTAAAAATACTAAGTAGATATATTATATAATATCGTATTATTGCATTATATCGTGTTTCATACCAAAGTGGTATCTTGTATAGTAAAGTGGTATATTATATTGGATCGATCCATCAAAATTTCAAATATTAAATCATGAAAAATAATAAAATATTTATATTAAATGGGTATATATTAAAAAAAAAAAAAAGAGTACAATTTCATGTATACTTAACACTATTGTAAAGGACCTAGTCTGAACCTGTCAATTTCGAATATAGGATCATATAGTTTAACCATTAAAGTTAATTAAAACTAATATACCTATCCGAATACAATGTTACAGTTACACCATGTAGGAATATTTTGTATTAAGTACTTTTAACTTTTAAAAGGAAAAATGCTGTATTTATTGTAATAACTATAGCCAGTCCAAGGGGGCATTTACGAATTTATTAAGGGAGGAGATATTAAGTTAAAAAAATAACTTAAGTATATATAAAATCATACCTATTATGTTTGAGGGTGGCATATTGGGTTCAAATTATCACTCGCCGATAGAAAAATTTATAATTATTTATATATTATATATTTATATATTTGAGTTTAGACTACTTAAGTTACTTAACTCGTTTTTATTTTAGTTTATTAAAACTCAAACCAACTAAAAAGACGGCTTTATTTCTCTGTCTGAGCAACTGAAAATATAGACAATTTATGTTCGGCATTCTTATCACAGCTTTGTCATTTCTAATATTAGAGTACATTTAATATTAACAACTTCATAGTCGATTCATTATTTATACCATAGCGTCTTTTTTTCCGAAATTTTAAATTTGTAAAAAGATATAACTATTTTTTAATTTTAATTTAAATAATTTAAATAGATATATTTCTCTCGGAGCTCATAAGGTTTTACGCTACTTTAATTATATTGCTGAATAATGTATATATAAAAAAACATTTTTTTTTTTTAAACTCTTTTATATGGCTAACTTTTTTACTAAATAGTATTTTGCAAAACGCCGATGGAAGTATAGAACTGTCTTCAAAATGTCCTTTATCAATTTTATAATACCTATATATTTTAATTATTTTAAATTACTTTAAAAATTTTAATGTTTTGGAATAAAATACGATAATTATCGTAATTGATGACGTAAATAACTATTATTATATCAAAAATCAAAAGTAAATAAGGTACCAGCTGCTACTATACCTATATACTTGAATATACTTGAAATTAAAAATGTATTGATTCAAAATATGTAATACACTATTATCGAAAAAAAAAATATTATACCTATGTTATAAAAAAATAATATATAAAAAGAAAATTTGAATAGAATATTCGGAAAAGTATTATAATTTTTAGGTAACAACTATAGTTTAATTGTTTAATAATAATAAAATAATAATACCTACTTTTTCGAATGTTCTAGTTACGTTTTCTGTTTTATATGGTACTTACCTATTATTTTTTTATAATGTATATTTATTTTTAAATAATTTTGAACCGAATATCGGTTGTATTTTTCATATGATATTCATTATTCACATATTTTACTTTAAACCAATGACAATCGATGATATGTAATTTATTTAATGATTATACCTATTTAGCGCAAACTCAAAAGAAAAAAACGTGATTATAGGTAGGTAGTCAAAATAAATTATATATAAATGTGTCCTCGTTTGGGACAGTTAATATATCTACGGTATTATTATTTCTAAGTCGTAACATGTAATTGAATGCATTTTAGAAAGTCAGAATATGTTCTAAATAAGTCAAAATTATTATAGCCTATAGGTTATTATTTTTTCTTATCTATATATTATACATAGGTATATATATTATATATTTAACATTTCATTTTTAATTATTGTATTATATTTTATAATTCAGATTTTCCATTTAAAACCACAGTGTCGTCCATATACAATGAAATAATAAAAACTCATTAGTCACTATACCTACAATACCCGTTATTTATTTTTTCTCCCTTGAGAGCCACATATAATATAGAAGTGGTGCAACTAAGATTTTACCTTAACGACCTCTCTGTCCACCCCAAAGCTAAGGTCGTACTCTTCGCCGACAACACCCCTCTCTATGCCACCAGCAAATCCAACTCCGCGGCAGCTTCTAACCCCCAAAAACAAATAAATCTCATCCAACCCTGGTTTAAACAATGGAGAATCTCAATAAATCCTTCAAAAACGTCAGCCATCTTCTTCATTAACAAAAGTACCCAAAATTCTCAATACCCTAAATCTGGTCCCACTCGATAAGTACCTAGATGTTCTCATCGACAGGAATCTTAATTTCTCAGCCCACACCAAGTTTGTTATTAACAAAACTAAAGCGGCAGGCCATCTCCTCTTCCCCATGCTTAACAAGAAAAGCCCCCTTTCCATCCGTACTAAAGTATACATCTTCAAAACATACATGCGCCCCATCTTAACTTACGCCTGCTCTGCTTGGGCCTCAAACATCTCCAATTCAAACTGGACCTTCATCGAAAAACAACACTTTCCGAAAAATTAGGAACCACACCATCAAGAAATCCACCAACATGCCGTCTATCTTCGAATTCATAAAAAATCCTCCTCACTTAAACTTAAAAACTCCATAACCGCATCTCATTTCCCCCACATTTCAGAAATATCGACCCAACCAGGGCTTCTTGACGGTTACAAAAGAAACCGTTCACTATTCTTCTAAACATCTAAATTGTAAACTTAAAATCTGAAAACTCTTTACACCCACACCTCACAACTCCTGCTACATCCAACCTTCTGGTAGAAGCAAAAGTTTGAGACAGAATACCCCCCCCCACAAAGCAAGTCAAGTCTAAGATTTTAGGATTGTAAGGTTAGTTACCGCGCATTTATGAAGGGTTACTCAATTTACTCAGATTTAAAATAGAATAATAATTACTACCACAATAAAAATTGTTTAAATAATTATTATTTTTTTTTGTTTTTAACGTTTTAAATATACATAAAAAAAGGGGTAAACTGAATCCCCGAAAAAAGGGAAGGGGAAAGACCACTAATTAATACGCAGTACAACAAAAAAAAAAAAAAAAAAAAATGGTATTAAATTCAGAAGTTTTTTTTGGAACTGCAGCAGCAAGATCTACCGTACTAAATATCTATAAAGTAATACGAAAATAATAATTATGTTCATAATATTGTTTGTACAATGATATTAATTTTTTTAATTTGCTCGTACATACACGATTCACATGTTAAAATTGTTTGTAAATGTATATTCGCTTTGAATGAAATAATCGATTTTTTTTCTAGAGGTTTTAATTATTCCAATATTATAGATTGTATTTAAATTCGTTTTAATGTTTTACACATTAAAATATCAGAGTAACAGTTTTGTAGTTTTGCTCGTGATTCGTGAGATATACTCTTAAATGACAATTAAATGTATTTATCTATAGATTTATATATATTTCAGAGTTCTTGCATATAATAATATAATAAATATATTATATTTCCGTGCCTACAGTAAAAAAATATAATATTAATATAATTTAATGAGGTATAAATTCACGTTGAACGTTCATTTGAAAGAGGATGCGTGTTTATAATACCTATATACAGTTTCTGTAAATATGTTATTTATAGAGAATACATTTTTATAATGATATTTTTTTTTAATAAAAACTAAATGATAAAAATGGAAGACACGCCTTGCTATTGAACATTTGAATTGTGGGTATTGTATCGATTTGGATACAGGGCCGTCCTGAGGGGGAGGGGGGGGTCGCAGCCTCCATCTCAGAAAGCAGTCAGCAAAATTAAGTTCAGTTGGCAAATTTAAGTTCAGTCGGAAAATAGTAGAAAAAATTGGGCAAAATATAAATTGTTAGGATTGTAGTCGGCAAAATGGGAAAAAAGTTGATTATCTTTTTTTTTTGCTTATTTTATGTTTTGAAGAGTATTATAACATTTTTTTAAAATTTTCACAACCCCCACCCCAAATCTTTCTTCGGGACAGCCCTGTTTGGATATAAACTCGTATATATATATAAGCCACTGCCGAGCGTTGAAGTCTTTTCCTCTCTCAAAGCATTATTATTTTAAAAGGTATTTAAAAAGTATTACATAGATAGGAATAATTTATTGAGATAAACATAACAATATATTGTATATACCAGTGGCGGCTCGTGGGCTTTGAAAGTGGGAACCGGGAGGGCGATTAAAAACTATTCATTTTTGAAAAGCATAGAATACAATAATAATTATGTAACAATTTAAAAGGTATTTATTAAACCAAAATTAATACCATATAAAAAAACAAATATATAACATATATACAAATAATAATGTTAACGGTATTTACGGTTTTTTACAAAAACGGTAAATTACAAAATAATAAAACTTTTACGTTTTATATTCGAAATTTAAGCTTCTATCTTTCATTAAACAGATCTTCCAAGTTGTTTTATTTCAATTTTCTATGAATATGATACCGAATTTTTATTTATTACCTATATTATAATAATATAATAAAAGAATAAATTAAATAAATAATGAAGAAATATAGTAATGTGCACGCGTCACGAACAAAATAAAATATATACGTATACATCAGTCTACACACATTTCGGGCGATTATTCGTATCGCTCCGGCGGCCGCATTATTACCGAACCCCTCCTATGTTTTTGTGTTTTGATCGTATAGTTATGATGGGCGGTTGTCAACGTCGCCCTAGCTCCGAGCGCTGTTCGATACTCGATAACCGCGCAAATTAATAATAGGTAGGTAGGTACCTACTTCAGCCGTTCTATTACCTACATACGTTTTTAAAATCCAATTACCTCATAGTGTTTTCATAACGATGGAAAACAATTTTTACTTTTAATAATAATATTTTGAAAATGCATTACAATGTAAATATAAATAATTTTTAATATTCAATCACTATCTAACTTGTTAATAAGTAATTTTCTATAATTTTAAAGGGGGGCGATTGCCCCATCACCCCTACACACGAGCCACCACTAATATATACCTAATATAATATTATGATGTAGGTATGTACCTATTAAAAATGATTATTATATATTGTACGCAAGTATTCATATTTTGTGTGATGTTTACGATAAATTAACCTTTAAGCGCAAGCACGTGCGCTTAGTATGTACCTATACATACTTAATTTTCTATATGTACCTAACATAAATGATCTAACCATCATTTTTCTTTTTATAATATAACACGATACATTAACATTCATACTAACTTGACCGACTGCAGACTATAATATCCATAATATACTAACTGTACGTGTACATAATAATTGTAAAATGTTCACACGTCATTACCCACGCGGTGTAGCTCATAAATCGCTCGTAAACTTCCCGAGGTTATGGCGGGCGCGTTTGGCCGGGCGATTTGTCGGGCACCGTAAGGGAAAAAACATCTAACATAGGTAGGTACCATAATATGTGCTGTACCAAGTGAGAATGATATTTATTTAGACATTATGTTACGACAAAATTATGAATTATTTATAATTTTGGAATTGCCATCGAGTACAAGAGAACGAAGAGGAATCGGTATTTATTTTAGGTAGGTACTCCTCTGTATGTCAAATAGTCAAAATTCAAAATCATAAATTATTTAAGGGATAGAATGTTTTTTTTTTTTTATATAGGCAGTAGGCACTTAAAGCAATATTGTTTAGATCAAAATAATAAATATATCATTGACATGTTTTGGATATTTTTTTTTTTTACTTATTTTACTTTTATCATATTTTATATTTATAATTATATAATAAAAATATATAAAATATTATATTTATTTTATAATTTTGAATTAATTAAACTATAATAATATAAAATAAGCTAAAATATGCTCATACTCTATAGTCTACATTTTATCGTATACAATATACAGGGGCACATTAAAGGGACATTTGCCCCGGGTGGCAATTTTTAGGGGCGTGTGCTAGGGGCACGGGGTTTCCTATGCGAAAGACCATTTTTTTTTGTTGCTTATTTACGGTTTTAAAGAAGTATTTTTGTTATATAGTTGAAGACAAAAATTGATGACTTTTTTTTTGCTTATTTACGTTTTTAAAGAGTGGCAAATTATATTTGCCCTCCATACATTGAGCCTTAATTACACCTCTGACAATATAGGTATATTACATCCCTCATATATGTACTCGTATAATAGGTATATACTGCTGCAGTTGTGTGTAAGAATATTTATATATTATTTATATTTATATTATTTGATATTTGTAAGTAGAACTTTTGTTAGCTATAAACTTGGCTTTTATGCTTGTTCACGCGACTACATAACATATTAATATATATTATATAAGAGTAGGATAAGTCAACTTTAGTAAACGGATTTAAAACTTCAAATGGATCCTTATACTTATACTACATTGAACTACGGGGGAATATAAAGCAACCATATTATTTTATAAAATATATTTTTGTAACGTATAAAAAAGCAAGTTATACCTACTTATAAGTATCAAATTATGAATATTATTATATAGATTTTTTTATGGAGATAACATTGAATTGCGTCCTAAATTTGCAATTATTGTTTGTATTTTAAATTATTTGATTTAGGTTTCTTTCTTTATAAAATATTTGAATTCATCCAAATTCTATTATATAGTTTACTATAGTCACGTATACAAAAAAAAAAAAAAGTAAAGCTATAAAACCAAACCATTTACAAAAAATACAAAGGAGAAAAAGATAATTTCTATTAGGACGATATTATGCTATGTGATAAAAAAAATGGGAGTTGGGAGGACGGCAGATTATACTTAGCTAAATATTTATATATATATAGGCATACTGAATGGGCTAAGTTTTAACAACACATAAATTAGGACAGTGCTCAAAACTCAAAGTTTGAGAAACAACAAACTATATTGTACAAACATCAATAAATACATTTTTATAGGTACCTTCATCTCGGTACATACATATTATATTATTATTGTACACTGGCTCGGAATAAAAAGGTTATATCATAATATGGCGTTTTGCATTTTTTTAAAAGAATGTTTTTACTGTTCAATCAGCAATATTTTATTTACGTATGTCGTATATATAGTATATAGTATGTGTAGATCATTTCAATTTTCTGTATTTTTTTTACACTAATGAACATACAAATACAAATATTACTTCAGGCTTAAAAAAGACGATTTCAAAAAGTTAATTTAATATTTAAAACCCACTCACTCTATTATGCCTATACCTAACAATAATCAAACGATCTATTACATATTATAAACTCGTGGTGCAATTTGTACCGTGGACATTTATTTTTATTTTTTTGCGTTTTTTTGGTCAATCTCTCATGCTCTTATCGTCGTAGCAACAGCAGCAGCAATTAATGCAGCTGTTGCCGCCAAATTACTACATACGTCTTATAATATACATACAAGAGATATGACCGCCATGCAGTACCTGGTACCTACTCGTCCGCGAAACGTGAGATTTCTGCATTTTTCCTTTGGCTAATACGATATTTATAATATAATAGCCGTTATTTTTTTTTTTTTTTGCAAATCACGTATTCACATATATAATATATATATATATATTTGGTTTATTTACACGCATTACTATAATATAGGTACATGAAGAGATTATTGTTTATTTAATATTGATATTATTTATAAAAAAATGACCTTTTTCTCTCGGAAATATACCACACAGATTGCGACGGGACATTTAGTATATCTATAGGATTTCTTTAAAAAAAAAAAAAAGTTTTTCTATACATATAATATTATTTGAACGGTGCCCGGGTAAAAGAGAATAAATACAAGAACACTACTTTCGGAAAACTAAAAACTGTCAAAAACATCTAAAAGTTAAAAAAATGTAATCAATATTTTTGCTATATTATGTTCTTCAATGTTTGTTGTTTTTTCATGCCAATCGATGTGGATTATTGAAATCTATAATAATTTGCAATACCCAAACGAAAATTTTTTAAAATAGACTTATTCCCTTTTACCCAGGTAACGTCCATATCACATTTCTATTATAATATCGGACGGACTCACCGTCGTCCTCGTCGTTGTTGACGTCCTCGTCTTCCCGACGGTGACGGCGGTGCCGGTGATGCGTCCGACCGTCGTCGTCACCACCGCTGCCGCCGTCTTCGTCCCGGTCCCGTTGCACGGCGGCCGTGTCCTCGCCCACCAAGCTCCGGATGGAGAACACCGACTTAGCCGGCCGGCTGCCGCCACCGCCGCTGCGCCGACGGCCGCTTCCGCTGTCGCTGGAGTCGCCTCCGCCGGAATTGGCCCGAGTACTTAGATCCATGACTACAGCGGCGCAATGGTTACGGGTTTCCGAAGCAATCATCACGACGATGGTACCGGTGACGCTGTTGCAGATGACATTTATCGCGCCAAAACGAACGCGGGCGCGAGCGCGAAATAAACCGACGTGAACAACAAGAAAAAGTTTTTTATTTTTTGTTTTCTTCCGTCGGATTTCCGTCCAGGTGTTCACAATATTATTATTGTATTAAACCGATCGTACGATACGTGTATGTATGTACACTATACAAAGCCAAATCAGCGGAGTTACCGGGTGAAAGACGATATGTATACGTATACGCGCACATACTACCGGTCTGCGATTAAAAAAAAACTACACTGCGCACGAGTCGTGTGGACGCTACGCGATCGCGAGACGGACTATACCCACTCGACGTGGTAATATAATTAGTAACGTGTAACAACAACCTGCTGTTGCGGCTATGGTCGAACGGAACGATATTATATTATTACGCGCGTGTATTACACGGTTAATGGTTACGTGTACGCGGTAACAACATGGTAGTAGTGCTGGCGGCGGTGGTGGTGGTAACCATGGTGTCCGTAGGGAGGTGGAGCAATAGGAGCCGCCGTCCCCGGAGTGAACGTTCCGTGACCGGGCAGGACCAATCGCGGGCGCGCACGCGCCGCCGGTCTCGTCCTACTGCAGTCCGACACCTCATCCGAGATCAGCAGGCGACAGCATCCAGCTGCACTGTTGAAGACATTAAGAGGATGTCAGCGCAAAAGATTTTCAACGATAAACTCGTGTTAGCATTTCTCATTTTTAACAACTTACTGCAGACACAGTAGAAAGACGAACCGAAAAATAAATTATAGATAACGCAACATTATCTAGCGCCCTGTCTAGCCATTTTTCGATATTTATTTTTTTTTCAAAGTCAAATTTCTTTAAAAATTCAAAAAAAGTTGGTTTTTTAATAACTTATAAAACGCGTTTAAATGCATATATTACAAAACGACTATATGCAAAGTGCTAGATAATGTTGTTCTTAATCGTTTATTTTTTGTTTCATCTTTCTACGATGTTTTTATATGTTGTTATAAATGAGAAATGTAAGTTTATTTTCAATAAAATATTATAAATTCATAAAAAATTGTATAGATAGTAATGGGACCAATATTATTATTTATTTTTAAAATGCATATACATTTTTTTCAATCATTAGATTTTTCATTTTCTTAACATTTTCCAAAAATTGCCTATATAGAACCCCTTAAAATATTCCGCACTGACATCCTCTTAAATGCCATATTGTAATATTATTATATGCCACATATCTACGGGGATCCGGTAAAACCAAGTCGACCTGTAAAAGGTCGATACTGTTTGGGAGAGGAAGTCATATATTGCACTTATTCGCGTATGCGGTGCCGTATTTAGGGAGTACTGGACCCCACTCCAGTGACGTATTTATAATTTCGCCGTTGCCCAAGGTATGCAACAAAATTTTGTACCATCAAAACACATCTTTGAAAATGTAAATAAGCAAAAAAAGAGAAGGTTATAGGTTTTCAACTATTTTACACAAAAATAAGCAAAAATAAAAGAAAAGAAAAAAAAAGGTCATTAACTATTTTCAACCCAAATTTAATACTATATTTTTTTCCACCAACAATGTAACAATGCGTAGTAATATTATTCAAAACCTCTTTAAAATTGTCTGCCCCCAAAAACGTGATGCTGAGGCAATTGCCCTCCTAGTTTCCCCTAAACACGTCACTGCCCCACCATAGAACCTAAAAAAAAAAATTTTCAAACAATTTAGGTCAGGATAATAGATTTCAGAAATGTTTGTAGAATGCAAAATAAATTTGCCGAAGCCCAATTGTAATTTTCGGAAAAATTAAAAAAATTTCGATATTTTTACTATAAAATATATGATATTGTTATAAATTTATTATATTTAATATATAGACAACAGAACCAAAAAGTCGAACAATTGAAAAATGATCCTATCCTGCAGATAAAATTTGCTACCGGAAAATGAGTGCATACGTAACGATTTGTATCAAGTCTTCTGGTCGAGAAGTTGTAAACAGAAAAATAAATAATCACTATTTTATTAGAAATAAAAATATTATGCGGAATGAAAATACTGCACATCCTTGTATCCCATAAATTATGCCCCTGATTTAGGTAACGTATACCAATATAGGTAATTTTGACAAAATTACTTTACTTGCATACTGTTTGCAACTTAATTTGTATGTTGTGACTTGTAATTTTTTTTATGTATGTATATACGTTTTTGTGTAGGAGTTGAGTAGGAGTTTTTGAGTAAAAAAGATTTCTATAGCAAATGTAACATTCCATATTCCGTTAACAATAATATCATAACAAACACCTTATAATAATTTATTATAGGTACCTATAGTATTTAGTAAACATCATTATTTCCCATGCCATGTGTTAACATTCCGGGTATATTCTGATCGCGTATGATTTGATCTAAATGTATGTGTCGTGTAAATGCTGTGCATATTTTATACTATGCTAAATCATAACATGTCTTTACACGCTATGCACATTATCTGAAATTTCAGAAAAACATGTTACGTAGGGTATGGGTAATGGGAATATAATTATTTATATTATTCATTTACTTGCATAAAATCTTGGGTAAAAGCTTTTTATCACACCGCTTTTGATTATAAATTATAAAAATTTATAAATATAACTGATAGACCATAAAACGTATCAATACGTGATATTATATATACTCACAAAAAATGTTAAATTTTTAATATTTATGAATTACCAAAAAGTGTCCAAAAATTTATTTAAATTTTAGCAAGATAAAAAATAGTAAAACAGTATTAAACAATAAATTAAGTAAATTAATATAATTTAGTATTTTTATAGAAAATTATTGGAAGAATTGAGGAATTACCTACTAATTATAGAATGAAAATCAATATATTAATAAATTAATAAGTATAATTATTTATAAATATTAAAGTTAATAATATTGTTCAAAGAACTAATGTCTTATCTTATTCTGTACTTTGAACGTTGTTTTAATAAAAACATGTCAACAAAATATCGTTCAAGTTAAAATACTAAAAGATAATATATAAGGATAACTAGGTAGTAAGTACTTTTCAAAGCTTACGCATAACACGCGTAGCATAAGTATGTTTTTGAAAACTATAACAAGTCTTAGTACAGCGTGGCATATAGGAAAGCTTTACTAGTGTGCTCTTACTTTAACATAGGTAAGGTAAGTATAGTACACAAGATGAGTACCAAAATATTTTACAATAAATGATTATAGGAAGAATTATAAATATATATATTGTTGTATATTAGGCCTGTATATATATATATATATATATATATACCTATGCTATTTAGTATATAATATCTATATACTGTATAGTGTATATATATGCACATGTGTGCATATACGCACGCCTGTATATG
>JAIPRL010003277.1:0-48596 GCA_025469235.1 Pemphigus obesinymphae | reverse complement strand
GAACGACTCAGTAGTTGTTTAACACTGAAGATGAGAACATTGTTTTCGAAATACGTATTTGTTAAATAAAAACAAATTCTTTTTGTAGAAACTGGGTATTTATTTATATTTATAAATAATTCTACAATTAATCTCAATCATAATTATAAGGTTATTATATAATGTAGAATATCATATTCTTGACTGATATTATAACAATAAAGACTAAATACGTTTTCACTTTTTCTTTCTGATATTCCCTAATTAAAATTTGTAAATCGTACAAATTCTTCTACCCCATATAATTTATATAATGTTATTTTGGTAATTAAAATTCGGATAATACTATATATATATATACTATATACCTATTTTTTTTTTTATAAAATATGTAAAACTTTTATTCCATTACAAGTCAACATCTGATTCCGGTGTTCATATAAAAACGGTCGTAATTGGTCGTAACTCACTCTCTACATACATTGCGGAGTAGTGTATTTTTGTTTATCTTGTAACTTTTCACGCGTTACCATTAAAATAATGTCACGTCACTGATTTTCAGTTGTAAGTTAAAAAAAATGGCCGCAAAAAACCATCGAAATGTCTTTAAAATAATTTTGCCGTTAAAATACCTATGTTAAAATCTACATGAATTACGTCTTGGAGATAACTCGCAGGCGTTTTGCAAAAATTAATTCGAAAATGTTACAGTGAATTAAAAATTAAATACAAAATTAAAAAATGTACGTTCATAATATATTGTGCTATGGAACAAGATCAGGATAAAAATCATACGAAATCATGTAAAAATGTTGTTGTTTAAGTATTTTAAATTATTATTTGATTTAACTCTAAAACCTTTTTAAAATGCATTTTGTTCGGTTTTCTTAAACATGTTCTTGGACGAATATCGTGATTATAGAACAATAAAAATTGTACGGATACGGAACTATTTACATCTTTAAAAATTCTATTTAAATATTTTATAATTGTTAAATTTTCATTTTTATAAAAAATATTTAATCGTTATTCAACCCACATTTCTATGGCGGCGGGTCGTTAGTCTGCCAGAAGTGTATGGCACAATGGTACACCTTATACGAAATATATTTTCCGTCATCATGACATGCATTTGTGGCGATTATTATACATCCAAACGTGTTCATGTCGGATGCATCAGATTACCATCACATGGAACGTATTGGGTTCGTATTAATCGCATAAGTCGGATTTGTGTGTATCAATCACAGATATATAAAACACAAAAAAAAAAAAAAAAACACGAGATAGCTTACTTATTATATCATACTATATACAAGGTAGATGTCAACACCATTTGCATGGTATTCGATTTTATTGTTTAAAATTGTTAAAATGTGTATAGTATTTTAATTATTATAACTGCCTACTGAATAATATTAAGTTATAACAGAGAATTTACGAGAATATTATGTAAACATTGACTACCATGATAATGACGAATCATTTCAAATAATAACTATTTTTTTTTTTTATGTATGGCATAACGGGGACATTTAGGTCCGTTTCCGCTTCTATAACCCCTCTACATGTATCCTTATGTGATATCCCTGTCTTTTTTCTGTTCTGTATTCTGCATTATTTGGTCTTCTGCTCTCCGTACGTGGCGTGTCCAACTTACTCTGTGCCTTTTGAGTATTCTCATTATATATGGTTCATTGTATAGATTATTAAGATCTCTATTTGTTATTATTTCAAAATCACCACCTACATTTATTTTTGGGTCGAACATTTTTTTAATTTTAAGGTTATATTTAATTATTTTTCACAGAATAAAATTATAAATTTATTATTTATTTATTTTTCATTATTATTTTACATAGGTATATACATAGTAATAAGAAGAAATAATTGGAGTAAACCATTTTAAGGGTATTTTTTTATGTTTTTAGGTTAAAAATTAATTTTTACAAGACATCAATATCCGGACCCTAATAATAATAATACGTGTATATAATATATTATTGTATTATAAAATACATGGTGAATTTGGTCAACATAATAAAATGTCTGTTTATACATAACTATTGTGATATGTCATCATAATTTTACAGAACATACACTGACCAAATAAAATAAGCAATATATAAATGTTAATTAATTATTAATTGTAAAAATATAGTTTACGCGTTGAAAACAAAAGATTGTACAACGTAAATGCAAGATACACAGTGAATATAAATGTAATTTTTCACAACGGTTTGGATATAAGTAACGAGTTGTCTTTCGAATACAGACTAACTGTTTTTATATTTACTCATGTACATTGTACATATATAATTATATTATGAATTAGTATATATTGTGCATGTGATCTAACCCGTAGAAAGTTTTTAAAAGGTATTTCGTGTTTTGTCGCATTAATATACAACACTATTTGTTCAGAAAAATAAAATGAACGCTTACATTATGTAAAGAAAACGGGAAAAGAAAAAAGTAAAGACGTCATCCCGAAGGCGTTTGATCCATATTATAATGTTATTGTAAATTGAAAATAGGAATTGTTTAAAACGTAACTCAATTTCAGTGTATTAAACACTTCGAAGTTCGAACATTAATTTTAGTCTCAATATATAGGTATTAAATATGATTTATTTATTGTTCTCAGTGCTGGGTAATAAATAAACTTTTAAATAAAAATAGTTTAGACATTGTTTTAATTTAAAAATTTCAAAAGTAATGTCATTGTAACTTGTTACTTTTGCGCTAAAAAGTAATGTAACGCATTACTATTTTATTTAGATAACATAAAAGTAATCGAACAGCCTTTTTATTTTATAACTAGAAACATAATTTAGTTTCTTTTTAAATGTAATTTATTCATTTATTCTTATATTTTCGTCAATTTATTAATTTTATTATTACCTACCTAATTGATCGAAATATGAATGCATGGAAATTCTGAAAAAGATTAGAAAAAAATTACTTATTTGCCGATGTTTATTAACTAATTATATTCATATATTATTTATAATCTATATAATGATATCAATAACAATTCTATTGTGATTTGCTACGTGTCAGAGTTTCTTCTGGACCATAAGAATAATATTAAATATTGACTTTAAAATTCTATGTTTCGAAGTTTATAAATATAAATTATATTCATAAATATATTTTATATATTAATTATAAAGACAAAAAAATTTTTATTTCTGAAATGGTGAAATAAAAACAAGCTTGTAATTTATTATATTATTATATAGCTTATATCTCATTTAATTCAGTTTTATTGAAATCCATTGATTCAGATCTCACCGGGTTGCATCCAATTACTATTTATGTAAAACAATCTCCATAATATTATATAAATCGATGGAAATGATGTATACACTACTCGAATGTTTAACCGATTCTCGCTTTCTTTCTCCATGCAATTCAGTCTTCCTTTTGTTCGTTTGTACGTAAAATATGATGGTACCTCTTATAGATATTAAATCGTTTTTATTCCTTATTTATTATATAAATAAATTGATATTAGCAATTATATTATCTATTCATAGTGTATTATAAAAAAAAATCATTAAAAATAAAAAGTTTTCTCGTGCATGATAGAATGTATAGGTACTATTATTTTCATGTTTTGGTTTTGACGTAATGAAAGTTTACTTGAGCATATACAATTTTAATTTTCATAAGAAAAAATTACTCAAAGGGTACGTTTTTCAAGCTGCGTCTAGGCGTAGTATTCAAATGCAGCGTCCGGACGTCATGCATAAATGTTTCGCTACGCGCGTCAGATGCATTCGATTTTTAAGAATGTAAAAATTGTTTCATGGAAAATTTATTTCATTATGTTTTTTTTTTTGTATTATACATTGTTGATTTTGATAAATGATCATAACAGTACTACTACTATTACTACTACTACTACTACTACTTATTAATACTTCCAACTATTTCACTTATTTTGTTCGAAATGCAATATTTATGTACCTACATCATTTTTGTGTTTTAGTTATACATTATAATACAATTTAACGTATTTTCGTATTTCTTAAATTAATCGTCTTCGGTGGTCGAAATAATACATTTTGATTCGATATTAGTTTGTTATATACTAATGTTTATTGTAATATGAATATTAAATGTTCCGTTTCACAAAAAATGGACGCAAATGACTGTTCTCGAAGCAGTCAAAATATGGATGTGTTGCGTCCAAATTTTAGACGCACGCGACTGATGTAACGAAGAAAACTATTCTACAGACATTCTATTAACTATTCCAATAAATCAGATGCTGCGTCCAGACACAACTAGGAAAATTATTGTTGATTCCATCAATTTGATGTTTTTAATTTCAAGCATTTTGAACTTAAATATACACGAACCATTTTGAAATCATTATTTTTGTCTCGATTCATCAAAAAGTTAAATTCTGCGATAACAATAATAAATTGTTGTCAAGTTATATAGGTTATAATCCTATTTGTATTTAGTAAAATCGCATAAGTGCGACTAAACAATAGATTATTTAGCGCAAGAAAAAACTTATCAAAAATGTCACAAAATAAAATAAAACATGGATTAATTTATCAGATTCATCGTTAATATTAACCATAATAAGTTTATGTTAAAACTTTTTAGGTTTTCAAATATAAGTTTAGACACTTTATATCCCCGTTATTTCCGTTTGTGTATCCGTAATTACTAGTAGGTATATATTTAGAGTTTATTGATTTAGTTACCAGATATATATATATTATTCATTTTATTTTATAATTTTTAGCTTATTGTTTAAAATATGATTAGAAACGTTTATGCTCCAAGAGCAAAATTTATTTCCTTAAATTAATTAATCGATCTCATAGTTTGGTATGTTAAAATAATAGAATGTTCAAAAAATTAAATTAAATAAAAATAATAATTTAATTGATAGTTAAAAAATTGTTTTGGTTTTTTCGTAATTATAAGAAACAAAAATTATATATTTAACCTATAATTATACTTCCTTAGAATAATATACAATTATTATAATTTTTTAAATTTCAGCATAGATATATGTATTCTTTTTCATAAAATATATTGAACTAAAGTAGAATATTAAAAAAAAATAGATTGAATACGTTTTATAACTAGTTCACTCAAATACAAAAGTATTTTATGCAGTAAGTATTCTTGTTATATATATCTTCATAATATTATTATATTTATTTATTTATCTGTTTCATTTATGTAAATTTTACGGCTCTTCTGGGATTGAAATGGAAAACAATAAAAATGTATACTAATAATGAAATGCATACATATTTTACAATTCCGCCATTTTGACGTTTTCGTTTTTAATATAATAAAAATGTTTGTCTTTGAAATAATTACAATATATTTAGTTTTTTTAGATTCTGAATAGAGAAAAGAATGTACAAGAATTAACAATGATGTGAATTTTTTTTTTTTTGAACAAAATTTAACCAGATGACTTGAACCAATCATTTTACACATTTTAACATTTTATAGTAGGAAATTCGACCGATATTAAAACTACCAAAAGTGGCAAAAATACAAATTTTATAGGTTTAAAATTTGAAATGATTACTTAGTACGTATTATGTTATTATGTCACTTAGATAAAATTTCCAAAAATGTTTATACACATTTTTGAAATCTTTATTATAATATTGGTATTTATTAGGTAAAAATGATTGACTATACATTGTAATTTATTTATTTAATGGAATGTATGAATTTGATTAAATATACTCATATACCTAAATGAAATAAATAGCTTATTTATCTATTCCTATGACTTATTCATATAAATAATTAATATTGTTTATTTATTCAATTTTCCTCTGAAAATTAATTTTTTGGAACCTATACAAATTATTATAAAAATAACAAAACGAGAAAGTATCCTATATTCCTACCATTATGTGAAACAGTAGTATTTTTATCTGAACAAAATTTTTACCAGAACACTTAATCCAATCATATCCAATTATATTCCATAGTTAATTTGCATCTATGGAATTGCAACTTTTCTCAGCCATATTTTGTTTTTTTTTTTTATAAAATATATTGCAGTGCATATAAAGTTATCACATTGGTAAATATCAGAGAGTTTCGGTTTTGGTTATGTTTTTGGCGACTTTTGTCTATTTGGTATAAATGGGAGGTGTTTATGCGACAAATTGTACTTTGAAATATAAAAATATAATTGATAAATGAATTATCATTATTAATTATAATCGTTATCAATGAAAAATTGGTTAAAACCAATCATAGCCCTGAGTTAATTTACAATAGATGTGTTTTGGCATATCGACCCAGAACTATTATATCGCTACATTCAGCAACATTATCGTTTTGGCGCGATTTATCGCACAAATTATGTGTTCACCGTTTGCCTATTTCTTCTTTTAGTAATTTACTAAGTATCAAAATTACTGTATTTTATATTTTGTTGCAATCCATATTATTCTGATCTAAACAATAGATTAAAATAGTGAAATAGAACGTTTAGGCGATTCTATAAAAAATACCAGATATTCTAGATTGCTACGCCAAAACATGTATATTGATTGCGGGGTGCATATCATGTATAATTATTCATTTATAGTGGTTTTGTACAGAAATGGGTTCGTGAAAATGAGTATTTTATTTTTTTTTTATACTAAAACCAACCAAATTTTTTTTACACTTTTAAGGTCAAACTAGACATTCTTTACACATTTTATAAGTCGAACATAATTCACAGTTTAGTGGAATATTCTCTTGTAATAAATTTTGAAATATTTGACTTAAATATATTGAATTACGCCGTTTTTATGATTTTTTTTTAACCAATAACCATTTCACTTGAATTGTTATATTTAAATATTGTTATAAATAAATATTATTAATATATACGTAAAATATATATTATATTATTATAGTATTATTATTACGTCACAAGACTGATAACTGATTAAATTATAATGCTTTGTTTCTATTTTGTCGGTACAGTGTAAACGTCCCTAATCTCTATAATAAAAACACAATACCTATGTCAATATATTGTTAGCCTAGTATAAACCTGGATTTATGTAAATAATAATGGAAACTTTTCCAGACTACTCGACCAAATACGTAAGTATAGTTAAATTATGTTGAAACTTGAAGTTGGTTGGTTTTGTAAAGTATTTATTTAAATTAAATAATAAATGGTTAATATTTTCAGCTGTTCTTCAGTTTTTATTCTAGTTTTATTAATTTATACGGTAGTTCGAGAACGTTTGATGTATGGTTCAGATCTAATTTTTTCAAGAATTTGTTTGTATTATTTTCAAATTTATTTTATGGATTATAATACCGGGTTTACACTAGGCCGACAAAACAACAACATTCTGTTTTCCGACAAATTCGCGATACATAGGAGCATTGGCGGAAATCGGGGTGAGGGATATAAAAATGGTTTGAAAATGTGTTATATTTATGTATGGATACTTTTGTTAAGAGACGTACATTAACATAACCTAACATTACATTTCAGCATATATTTACAACATAACATTTCATTTAGTAAAAAAAATATGTCTGGTTTTCACAAATTCATATTAATTTATACTTGACCTATTTCCTATTTATGCTTTGCTATATCGAATAAACTTGCAAAAGTTGATTAATCCATGTATTTGAAAGAACACACAGATTCCTAATCTGCAAATAATTCTATATCAATTATCGATGTGACAAATCGCACTGATTTAGGGGACCTAAATTCAGGACCTATCTATAGCCTGTATTGAAGGTAGATAACTATAATAAAAATAAATAGAAGTATAAGTATGACTTATCAATAAAACTGTTAATAACTATAAATAAAACTTTTGAATGTTATGTGGGAAAATAAAATGCCTTCCTATATAAATTTATTGGCCTATTTAGAAGTCGAAAAATCGAAGAAAAATAAATAGATACCTAGCTGAAATATATATTATGTTACTCCTACAAAAAAAAAAAAAAAATAAAAAATACAGTGTTATTTTACTTTTTAGATTTTGATAAGTTTCATATTGTAAATTCGTTTGTCATCAATGACGATGTATGATATGCAATATTAAATTATATTATATTATACACAGTGGAGGAAAAATGCCTAGGTGGCAATCGTTACAAGGGACCTATTAAGAGTATGTGCTGCACACTCGATTTTGTATAGTTAATTTTTATGAAATTTAAAAAAAAATGAAAGAAATAAACTAAACATAGTTAAATATATAAGTAATAAGTAATATAATTAATTTAAAAATAGAGCTGTTTCAGTAACGATTTTTTATTGTTGTTATCATAATATTTCTTAAAAATAAACATGATTTCTCAATTCAAATTTTGTGTAGCTTTAAAAAGATACAACGTAGAAATGAAATTTTACCACCATTTGAAAGATGAAAAGTTATACTATGTATTATTGGAAACCAATTTGTAAAAATCTTATTAAAAATTTAAAATACAGTATAGAAAAAAGGTGTATTTGATACACCTATTCAATGATATAAAATATAAAAACGATTATTTTGAAAATCTAATTCAAACAAAATGTCAAAAAAGTTTTCATATTTTTAACGGTGTATAATTTATGTCTTAATGTTCATTATAAACTTAGTAGCATTTAAATTACAAAAGTACTATTTCGCTATCAAAATTTGTTAGTAATTATTTTACTGCCAACGTACAATGTATAATGTATCTATACACACTAAATAATATTAAGTACCTATGAATATATTGATAATATAGTAGTAATAAGTGCAAAAAATATGCATCTGTCATCTCTAGTTTTTACACTATTTTATGATATTATTTTTTATAAATTGCTGTAGGTAAGTAATAAATATTTTTTGTGAACGAGGGCTCAGGCGGAAATTGTATATTCGCCTAAATATAAATTATATATTATTTTATCATTAACAATGATATTTATCATGTGATTCCTTTTTGTCGTTGATAAAATAAATGAATAAATATTATATATTTATGAGTAAATGACAATTATTTATTATTGTACATTTATACGATATCTGATTTCATTAACACACAGTAAATTTAATAGGTAGTCAATAAATACTAAATACTAAATAAAAAATAATTGTCGACTATTTTGCTGTTTGTGTACGATTTTTATGTTTTTCGATATTTTGCCTGTATTACGCATTTTCCGAAGACCCTTATAGAAGATATCGCTCTATATTACCATGTATCCATGACGTTATCATACATATTTTGGAGTTTTCTCGTAAGTTTTCCAATAATATTTATTATAAAAACAGGATTTTTACGTATGGAAACAGAGGTGATAACGGGTGTTTATACATACGCGATAATCATTATCCGGGCGAAATAGCTTATATAATTTAATATTTATTATAATTTTTTTCTTCGTTCGTTTGAATAACGGTATATACCGAATACCTGTCTATTATAAATCTGATTATTTAATTAAATTGTGTGTTGTACGATTATCGTATTCGAATTATACGAACATATTGTATGATGCATTAACGGACTGGAATTTCCAACTGGTGACTATAGTAGTTTTTAGAGAACTGTAGGTCCGACGAAATGATTAACCATTGATTAAATATTCATGTTTTATTTCACTTATTTTATTACACAGTACTTAAATGTTCTCGTATTTCAAATCATCCGACTTCCGTGGTATTTTTCATACTTTTAATTAAATTTGTATTGAATGTAGTATTGTGACGTTAGGTATCCCATTACGCGCATTATTCTATAATTGCTATATTTATTGAAAAAACATGTGTACAAGAAATTTTTAAAGCGGGTTCATAAAGTGATTTAGAGTTAAATATTTACTTTTAAAACTACAATAACAATAATGAATAAATTAAAAAACTTTAATTAAATTCACTTGAAAATTTTGTCCTCTGCAGATTTAATGATAGATTTTTTAATTATAACATGTTAATAACCTCTGAATATCGGTTGGAATTTGAAAATATACTATATTGAAAAGTTTTATTGTTAAAAAATCATTTAATGTGAAGTTGTGAAGTAATTGTATGTGTTTCACTGGGCATGGGTCTTATATTTCATAGCCATTTTTATTATAACAAATGAAGCGTGAAACTTTAATGAGATTATTTCTAAAATGTTATCTTTTATTGGTTTAGTAATACTAAAGTATTAAGAGCTAATAACTCTGCAACCATTTAAAAATTAATAATGATTGTTTTACAAAAAAGGTGTTTTTGAATGAATATCGTAATTATACAACAAAAAAATTAGTAATAACATGGAACCACTTATAAATTACTTTAAAAATATATTCATATGTTATTAAATTGTTAAATTTTCATTTTTGATAAATTATATTGAAAATATTCCGACGAGAAAATTGCTTCCACCATTCTACTTTCCTGGTTTCTTTATTATTGAAAGTTGAATATATTTAAACAATATTCTAACGAATTATAATGTACCTACAGATTAGACAATTTAAAATTTTAAATACACTATATAATTTAGCGTTCCTAATACAGTTATGTTCCAATACTTTTTATAAAAAAGATTTTTTTCCCCTCAGAATTTTTAAAATACTATATTATCGTGTATTAGTTTCTACTCAGAATCGTTATTTTATTTAAATGATTTTTGATTAAATACAAATAAATTATTATACTATCAAATAATATAATTACAATTTATATAGTGTAATTTATAATATTATATTAATGAAGACAATATTGTAAACATATTTGATCACACAATGTAAATAAAAATAATGCATTTTTCGGTCATATATTTATATTTTGAAAAAAAATTTTTGATACACTCCAAATATCTATTATTTACTATAAATAGTAATAATAAATGTTGTTTGACATGGTGAAATGACCGAAACAGCGTGCTCAGTCGTGTTATGAAATTATGATAGGCACATAAACAATGTAAGTATGTACACGTTATAGATAATGAAATACTCGAATGGTTGCGATGATAATACATATCTGCACTATCCGCACGGTCTTTCTCTCTCTCTATATATATATATATGTACGTATATTGCATTAAATATTAATCCAATATTCGTAACAATATGTACATATTCCGTTGTTTATCGCGAGCGACGGTGTGTGCATTACGAATTGATTCCTCCAGTGGTGTTGTAAGTGGGTAGGCAAACATTTTGTGATTATTAAGTAAATGTAGATAGAATGTTATAGTTGATATAATAGTTTCAATAGGCGCCCATACTATATAACCGCAATGTATTACAATTACAAAGGAATGAATCAAAATCATATTTTATTAAATATTGTTCCTTTAGGTAGTGTGTGTTAAATAAAAAGCAAAAAAATCTTATCAACGTACCCATTGTTCGAACATCGACCGTTGCTTATCATAGACGTCGCACTACTATCTCCATAAATCATGGAAAACGTTTATGGGAAAGCCGAAGAATTACAAGTCATTATTGAACGAAATGATCCGGACGAATCGAAAGATCCGAATGAATGAGTGAACGAAATGACCTCAAAATTAATGAAAGGACCTGATTGAACGACAGAAAGTTATGAACCAATGAACAAGTATTTTTTGCAATCTCGATTGAATCGTTCACAAGTGTGGCTCATCTTCATTGCTGAGGAATCTCTCGTCATCGTCATGTACGGTGATCATCTACCATCAAGTGTTCAAATTTAAGGGTTCAGTGCAAGAACCGGATATCTCCACTTTTTTCGAAATACGTGTTTCTACATTTTCTAATAAAGAATAATTTCGTCTACAGTTTGGTGCAATAATCGAGTAAATCCAGCCATTAGATCGACTGATATCATACAAAAAGAGATCCGGTTTACAGCGATCGGTGTAAGAACCAGGAAATACCCGATTATGATACAAAAACATTGGCAACACTTTCTGCCCTCCAAAAAATATAGGTAGATATACACACATAATAAAAAATACATTACCTATAGTAAAATCAATATATATTCCTAACTTCGCGCAGAATCTGAAATGTATTGTAGTTTTTGTCATTATTACTGCCTGTAATTTTACAGATTTCAGGCGAAATCGATGACACTATATAACTCTATATTTTCCTTTTATTGTACGGTGTTTTTTTTTTTTTTTTTGGTTTTAATGTTTATAAATATTGACAATTTTAATTCGCAACAAAGTTATAGACTCATTTTCTAATATATATATTGACTCTATCTCTATAAATATCTAAAATATAATATTTTAATATTATACGACTATACTGACGTCAATCTGTCTGCTCCTTCGTGTGATTCAAAATTAAAATTATATGTACGAATTTGCGATAACAGATTTCATAATATAATCACATATTTTTGTATAAATTATTGAAAAAAAATTGGAAAATTATAATTTAAAATCTAAAACAATTTTAATAGCACTATTTACACTGTGATCTCGGCACTCCTGCACACCTGCAATCAGTTCACGACACACTATTTTACCGAGAAACATGGACAGAGATCCATTGATCTATTCGCTCATCACTGTGTACGTGTGAGTGCCTAGTTTTCTTACCGTATGTTACAGTTAATTTACAGTTAGTCCCCGCCGCCGTTTAAGCACTGATCGCTGTCATGTATGTGAACTTTTTTACGACCAGGATCGTTCACATCATCGTCGTTTTCCTCGTTATTTTTCGGTTCCCCACTCTCCTCTGATTATGATTATAAAATTGTGTTATTAAATTATTTTATGTTTATATTGGATTTTTCCTCATCTCCCTTTAAATGGTTTATGATCAACAATTATTCTTACCCAATCATTTAATGTTCTATCTGTCTCTATAAATTAATCAATCATAATTTCTACATTATATAATGTTGTATCTGGTAGTTTAGCTTTTTTGTATAATGTTTGTGAATACACCTTACCAAATGTACATAGAGATCATAGCGGGTGCAAACATTCTATGAAATTAAACGTGGAAGATTTTATGAAAAGTGAAAAGTGCATAGTGTATTGGTGGAATAGGCCTCCCAAGTACTTCACAAATGTATCTAGGCAGTAATACTGAAAATACTTTTACAGAGTCAGTACTTATTTTTCCAATATATTGAATATTTAATAAAACTATTTAATTAAATATTGAAGAAACAAATATTATAAATTATAATTTCACTTTTGAACAATTAAAAATTAGAACATTTATAATAATAATTAAAATAACAGACGGCTTTCCTACATTTACATTTAGAATTTGAAATGGACGTAAATATTGATTATGCTATACTATAACATGCAGTAAAATACAAGTAATATATGTAAGACTATACTAACTTATATTAATTATAGAATTAGATTTCACTAAAAGTTTAAATGAAAATGTTATTATTCAACAGCTCATCTAAAAATAAATATTGAATTAATTGATATTATAGTATCACACTAAGTTTATAAATCTAAAAATCCAAAATCGTGTTTGAAACTGTCGATGATCGAATTTTCATATAAAAAAAAAAAAATTGTTTTAAATCAAATAATTTGCCGCTGGAGGCCATCAAATATCGAAACCCCTAAATACGATGTATTCTATTCAACGAGCGAAGTACTTCCATTCCATATTAACAGGCTTTTTTTGTTTATGATTTTTGAAATATACTTTTTATGATATATTTTGCAATATAATAGTGTATATATTATGTATACGATCCATGCCATTTTTATCAGTGTGAAATTCATTCGACCCGACAAAAAACATTACCAACGATATTAAACTCAATATTTATGTATTTATATGTGTACATTTTTTACTACCGGCCCGAATATAAATTAGTTTATAGCAGTATGAAATAGCAAAACCGTCGTTACCGACTAGGTACGTGTTTCAAGGGATTATGGAAATGCGAGACTAGTGGGCCATATTGTTAATTCACTCCCAGCAACAATATATAATATTTATTTTTGTTTATAAACTATCAATTATGTAAGAATATTATAATGTAATCTACATTTAGTGAGAGAACAAAATATTATTTTGTACAGGAAGTCATAAAAAAATAAGAATTTAAAATATACTATATATAGGTGCTGTTTATTTGATATTTTATAATTGTTATTTAGGTTTTTGTAGATATTTGATCTGTTTTTATAATATTTTCCATAAAAATAGTTATATCAAAAAAAATAATTTTGTTTCGTGTCTTATAGAATAAATATACAAAACTATATGTTATTAAATTTTTTTTATATTTTAGAAAATAAATAATTAATTTTATTTTTTATTTTTATATTTATATTAATTCAAAATGTTATATACTTATATAGTATGTTTTAATATTTTTACAATATTATGGACTAAAACATTTAATTAGTTTTTACACGTTTATCGGTATAAGTTATATGGATTATTATGTCCTGATTAATCTAGAATACAATGCAATCTGGATAAGAAAAAAGTATATTAACTTTTTAAATGCTACTGCGCATCTGTGCACAATGGAAAAACGCCATCCACTGGCCACATTTTTTTTTTTTTTTTTATAAAAAAATCATAATAAGTTTTATTTATTCAGTTTTCTTTGACTTTTTAATTTAGAATTCACCCACGTAGTTTTGATAACTAAATAAATGTGAACAATTACTTTTATAAAATTATAACCGAAAAAATTAAGGTAATCAGGAATTAAATAATTTATTCATGTAAAATGTTCCATAATTTTAAGGTTTTACTAAACTAAATCCGTTAACATAGGTAATGTAAATGTGTACTCTACAAGCTGCACCATACTTGCACTAGGTAACGACTTTTGACCGCCACCTACGGGCTTCCGTTTTTCATGCTCACAACATTTTAATAGTATAAACGGGCACACGTTTGCGTGATAATTAACATTTAAAAAAAAATGATAATAATAATAATAATATTTCTTGTCGTGTGTGTGTAACCGTAAAATCAATGATGGCGAAAAGTAGAGTTTCAACGAAACATAAATACTCTCATCTCCCACTCCTCGTTGTTAAATCAACTTTTTAGTATGTATGTTAAAATACAGTAAATTTTAATTTTTAAATAATTTATTATGACTCTGAAAATTATTACTCGTTAATGGGCGTGCATGGGTGAGTTTTCCTTATTTAAATTGTAAATATTATACTTACTACGCCGAACGAAATTCAGTGTTTGTTGGAAAACCTATATAACATATTCACAGATATAATAATGCAAATAATAATATAATCCATGTATGTTTATATATATATATATATATTATATATACAATATACATATTAAAATAAAATATGTATATGTAAATCGTGTGTAGTATTATTGTGTTTCTTTGAGAATGTTCACAGGGTGAGTTGAGGACTAGTATACAATATATTAAGGCGGTACACTTGTGGTTAGACCCCTTGACACTTTTAAGGGGTTCGGTAGGAACCAGAAACCCGCAAATGACGTAAGATTATCCTGCTAAATTTTCACCTTTTGGTAATACAATACTAGTGTATTAATAACTCTGGAAACATTTTGTCAGGAAAATCGTACATCCAGTTGTAAAAACAAAATTTCAGAATGTTTTCATACCCGGCAACCTAATTCTAATATATTCATACGCTCCAGTAAAAAAATTCATTCCCCCCCGTTTGGATTCACTATAATATTGGCACTATTAGTAATATAGGAACATAAATCCCACGGGAAACAATTTGGTATAGAATCCAATAATGTAATAAATAACAATATTATATATATAATATATATAATATATAATATATATATAGAGATTACTCTGAAAATCTCTTGGAAAGGATTTATCTAGAATTCCTCTTCTATCGGACTGTTTAGTGGCCCTGCGTGTCTCCATAAATAGATCGGATCGATTTTTATCTCTATATACCACATTCCTCTCGATTTGCCTCCCAATCCCCCCTGGATGTAAAACTACGTGGCTTTTACGTAAATTTTCGTTTTTCGTTAAAAACTCACTTCTCTTTATTGTTATTCACGGTGGGTTATGGCCCGGTTTGACCGGTCTCAGCGCGCTTGTTGATGGCCCCGCGTTCTCGCCGGTACATTACTGAGTGAGCCATCCATCGTCACGGGGTGCTTGCCCTGCATCAGCGTATCTTTTCCGGGGGAATGTTACGCATGGTGACTACTACCGCGGTTGTGATTGTTGCGTCGATTTTTTGGCCAAGACCGTGTTATAAGTAACACTGTACAAGTGAAAAGGACCGTTACGTGTGTGGCGTTCTAACACGTTACTTTGAGCTAAAGCTGAAAGTACGTGACACAGAAAAATTAGTAGACTTATTTAAATTATCATATTGTCTCATCATTATTGATATACAAAATAAACAGATTAGGTTGTTATAATCATAATTAGTTATACGTTTAATATAAATTATACGAGTAAATAACCTAAAATCTTTACTCATTAAATACTTTATATAAAAACACAATTAAAGAATATAAAAACTATTTAAAATAATATTATCACAAAATAAGAGTTTCATTAAAATAATCGATATTATTTATTTAAGTAACTATAGTTAATACAAAATAAAATAAACCTAAAGATACTGATATATTTTCTTTTCAAACTAGAAAATTATTTAGTTAACTTTTATAACCAAATATAAAATAATTTAATGCATTTAAAAAAATAATCAGAGTAGTTGAATACTTCACTCCCTAGATACACTTTTGGTATACAATTTTTAATTTTATAGTTGAGGGTGAGATAGACTAAAGTTGATCTGTAGAGCGGCTAAATTTTATTTTGCCTAGAAATATATTTTCAATTGAGTCGTTCTTTCATAGTATGTGTTGCTCGTTCGATAACCACAACTGTGTAGATAAACAATCATCAAAAATTGCAAGTTCATTCAATATATAGATTGTATTATTTTTATGGAATAATTAATTTAAATTATTTAAATTAGCAAAATTGTATATATACGTATACATGCTATAGACTTCAGAAGTATAAGTTTATATGTACAAGTATAATTAATATTGATATAAGAATTCTATAGTGGACATAAAATATCAAGCTTATAATATACCATTAATACAAATTTTTCTACTTATTTGACATGAATATTACCGTTTAAAATATGTAAAATAGCTGTTAATAATTTATATTATATCAATTTTATGAATAATTAAATGAATCTATTATATAGTACAAGTACATATAAATAATATTGATCCAAGTTACAAATTATATGTATATATATTTAATCAATATTATATATTAGAATACTAAAATATAATTGAACTATATAAAAGCAATTATTTAAATAAGTTTTAATATTTTCAATATTTTCTTTGATATTCGTTATAATTTTTCACAGCGAATAAATTATATAAATACAAAATTTAATACAACTGAAGTAAGTAGAAAAAAACTTCACAATAAATATATCAGTATTTATTTATACATTTTAATTATGTTCGTCTCGGGCAAGAATAAAGATATTACTCAAAGACTACAGTACAATCGAGTACGAATATTATTACCTACTCAAAAAACGGTAGTAAATTTAATTTCGGTAAAATAATTTATTTTCGTTCTAACTGACCTGAATACATTTTCTCGTCTTTTTTTTTTTTGAGTTGTTTAGTTATTGTATATTAAACGTGACTGGTCCTCTATTGCAATAATAGGTAAACACGTACATTTGGTATTTTAATTTCAAATTCTATATAGGTACTTATATAATCATATCGAAATACGCAATATTGTAACTTATGCAAACATTATTAATACCGTTCTTCGTTTACCCGACCGACGATTCTGTTGTAGTTGTGAACTTTATAATCCCCATTTATGTTTATATGCATATATATTTTACTTTAACTTACCTAAATACAATTTCAGATATAATCGGTATATTATTACTATACGTTCACATAATTATAGTTCCACGCGCAAAAATGGTACGTTGATAATGTATGGTTATGGTTGAAATCAATAAAGAGGTAAATGCACTAATAACTACTAATACATGTACTAATATATGATACACAAACCACTTTAGTATTATTACTCTTATTTGATCTATTATTGAGACTACGTCTTATATGCTACCTCTGATGAACAACGGGTAAGTATAACTTAAACCAAATTCTTGGAATGAATTTTTCAAGCGATTAGAGATAGTAAAATAAGGAATAGATATGAATATTTAATTTCTTTTTTCACCTCGCTAATCACTTCAAATATTGATTTTAATATTCTCATTTCAGTTACACTTACCCTTTGTTTAATTTAATTATTCATAATGCCGCACATGGTTAGGTATTCTGTTATGTACAGAATTTCATAACATAAACATAAATAACATAATAGTATTATGGCATATACACAGAAAATTTGTGAACTGTAAATCCTTATTTATTTATTTTTTTATTATTAATTTATGGTTGCAATCTAAACTATTCAGATATTAATGAAACCATACCAAACTAGTCAACACCCATTTATTTTTGCTTTATTTCCAAGTTCTCATTTACGTCGTTGTTTCAATCAAAAAATATTTTTAAATCGTTTTAAAATTACAAATTATTAATTATTAACCATTAAAATTATGCGATCTATTTAAAAGTTATTTAGTATAAGTAAAAATTTGTCACATCAAACATTCAATATAGCACTATAGTGGAGTGGTAAAAATGGCTAAATTTATTGATAATTTTAGAATTAAAATATAATAAGGTGAAAAAATATTAAACAATTCAGCCAACACAATAAGTTTTGGTGAAAGAACCTAGTGTACCTGGATTTCTTAGGTTGTTGTGCGGAAATTTAAAAGTAATAAGAAAAATAATTTTTCTGTTATCGCTATATCTGGTAATCGGATATTCACGATTATTACACCAGTGTTTAATTTTATTTACTTATTCCGGAATGGAAATTAAATTGTTTCCGAAAAATAGTAGACATACCATGTTGTTGCAATGTGCCTTCAATTACTCTTTTAAAAAATTAAAATAAACTTGTCAATGACTTTCTTCTATATAATAATAATAAAAGAACTTCAGGAAGGTAGAATATCATTAAAAAATAAAATGTAATACGATAAAATGAAAAAAAAAGTTCATATAAAATAAGGAGCTCTGGTATCTTCGGATAGAGAAAAATACTTCATATTGATATTTAGAGACTGATAAATGATAAACCAACATTAATATGATGGTTAAAAAGTAAAAAAGTAGTTGCGAATCAAAAGTTTAAGTCCGAAAACTCTACAGAGTTAAAATTTGAAACTTTAACTAAGTTATTTGAATTTGTTATAAGTCGAAACTGTTTAATAATTATTACAATTGAACAATTTATGGCATTTTTGCATTGAGATTTTACAGGAAAAAAATTTTTTTTGTACCAATAGAATCCCTTTAAACAGGTAGGTACGTATTTTTCTTATTTACCTTTTTTACAAATGTATAAAGAATTAATTTAATAGGTATAATTTTCTGTATGTCGTTTAAAACCTAAAAATATATTTCTGTTAATTATTTACTAGTAGGAAATGTCAATATTGCGTAATAATTAGATATAAACACGCCCAATTAACGCAGGGTAAAACAACTGGTGTGTATAGATATATTATATACAATGTACCTAATAGTAATAAACATTAAACTAATTAATTGTAACTAATTTACAAGTCGTAGAGGAGTGGTGTAGATTACAAATAGAGATAATAAATGTCTTCACGTTTCTGTCTGTTTAAAAACTTTAAAGTGAGTATAATCACTTGGGAAACATTAATAATTAATTAAAATACAGAAATTACTTTTTGTTATTAGATTTATATGCAATGATAATTTCCGAAAAACATTTTATAATTAAATACAAAATGAAACATCTGCTAACCACTTAACATAATATTATATTATATTATTTTATTGTACTTGGAAATGAATAACTACAAAATATCATTTATAATATAAACTTTGGGTTTCGCGATCGTGTACCAATTAAATTTTATCAATATAAATTACATATAAATCCCGAAAAAGTAGGAAGAATCTAGCTGTATATGTTTATAATGTTATATTCTTTGATTTCTAATATCGAATCGTATAATCCTTCAGTACTCTCTGAATTTTTTTCGGAAAATAATTAAAATATTATTTGTTTTGACAGACGTGAAGAAAAAAATGATCTTTTATTTCTATATTATTTTATTATTCTACGTGAAATATTTATATAGTACATTATTTCTCACTATAAAATGAACGTTTAAGAAAAAAAAAAATATTAAAACCATCGTAAAGTCAATTACTTCATCACATAATCCAAAAATAATGCGACAAAAATTTGACGAGTTTTTATTTATGACGAAATGCTTTTTACATATTATATTCACAGTAAAAAGTGCATATATCTAAATTTATATTTTATATTGTGCCTCTGAAAAATAGTGTACCAAAAACGTGTATACTTGTAATATTAAAAATACGTTTTACCGTTGACGTTAGACATTTTTCTTTTATACTTTTGTTATACGATTCTAATATAATATATCAATGGAAATATATGTGTTCTATTACATAGCAACAAATCAGATATCAATCTACTATACACATATTAAAGTGACGAATTTGGTAAAGTTTCGATAAAATACATTTTTATATTAGTACTATATATTTTTTGTCATTTTTTTGCATTATTAGTGATACCGACCCTTATACAAAATCGGCATTATTATATTCAATGTTATTTAAACTTTAGATTTTTACAAAAAATTAAATAATAACAAATAAAAACTGAATATTATACAATTTTCAAAATATAATAGGAATATATATATAAACATACCTATATAGTGCATATTATATTTAAACTCATTTATATATTTTCATGCATTTGAAATAGTTTTAAAATTATACATTAAAAATACCGTTGAAAAACATTTTAAAAATCTATAGAAACTTATAACAAAAATTAAAAAAAACTATTTAGTTAATTTTACATGTATGTATAGTATTTGTATTATGTTTTGCGTGTCTACCAAAATATTTTACTATCTAATGAAAATTTCAAGTCCTTTGGATAAATATTAATTTTATTATATCATTTACAATAAAATGATGGAAATTAGATTTTACAAATAAACGAAAAGTATACAATATACATACTGAGTAATGAATTCTAATTTTTATTAATTCATTTCGTATGGCTTTATATACATATCAATTTAACTAACATTACTATAATAATATATAGCATAACATTGAATAGATACATAATATAATATATTATAAATTGTTTAACCTAAATAAAATTTAAAAATTCAAAAAGGAGTTCCTAAGATTTGAGATCCTTTATATATGTATGTCCACATTTATAATCCAGTTTATTGCTTCTGGAGTCATTATGTGTAGTCCCTAAATTTTTCAGTTCTCTGCATCTATTAAATTGTTTTTCAAAAGTCATTATTTAATTATTATTAATGTATTTAATATAATATCTTTGTTCAATTTCCAAGGGTCACTTTTAAAGTATTTCTACACCTTTTAGTTTTGTGTACCTAAATACATAAGCATTCTCATTTTGATCAGGAGTTAAAAGTTGATATTATTTTTATTTGGAGAATTTTATGGGGGAAGTGTTTTAAAATTGAATTTTCATGTCATTTTATGATTGCATTTGAATTTCGATGAATGATTCAAAGCGAATTTAGTCATATATTATTTTTATGAGTTTTATATAGGAAATTTATTTGTCGAATTGAATAAGTACTTATTGTTTTAACATTGAGAATTATATTATTATTCAAGCTATAAAGATTACACTTTACACTTGATCTCAAAACTTAAAAAAATATAAATATTTTATAATATACAATTTGAACTATTGAGTTGTTTTATATACTGCAAGTTGGGTAATTTATAATGTCCTGAATACTTAAAAATACAATTGGTTTTGTAATAATTATATTGGTAAAATTTTTTTTGTTATATATTTACAGTCCAATTTTCATAACCTCAATTTATTTTGTAAAAGTAAATACACACACACGTTTTTTTTATTAATAATCGTATCACGATTTTATGTACATATTAAATAATATCATTTTTGGTTCTAGTGGGCAGAATTATATTAGTTTGTGACATTTGCGTGTTTATGGTTTAACGTCAGTTATACAATCATATACATCACATAGGTAAACTACGTATGTTCCTCATTCGTATGAGACATACTTTATATTTTATGTTCGTATATAGTCGTTCTTAATTAGTTCATAATAGAAAAGCAGAATAAAACGTTGAAATATAGGTTAAGACTTATCGTCAAAAAATACATTACATTAATGGATACAACATTGAAATGGTAATTTAAATTATATATGACGAACTATATGTGCAATTGGGTTTGTTATAAGATTCGTTTAATAATTATAAAAATACATATAGGTCTCGTATTACGGAAATTATTGATGATGATGATAAAGAAACGTAAGTTTATCAGTTACAATCACTATGTAATATCTACGCTAAAACTAAGGATATATTTGAAGTTTCATTAAAATCATCGGTTATGAAAATCAATACCTACATCAATACTCTGTGATATAACTATCCATAAACGTACCTAAATTTGATGAAAGATTTGAAAACCAGTATATGTTTAAAGATCAATTTGAGTTAATAATATCTACAAATAAAACACTAAATGATGCACATAAATTACATTATTTAAAGTCAAGTTTATCTGACTCTGCATGTGAAGTAATCGCATCAATGCTATCAAAAAGTGAGTTTTATAGTGAAGCATGGTCATTATTAACAAGAAGATTTGATAATAAACTACTTATTACCCAAACTAATAAACACAAATAATTATTCAATATGAGACATCTCAAACATTAAAGGACTGACTGGATATGACAAATAAACATCATAGTCATTTAAGAATGTTACAATTACCTGTTAATTTATGGGATACGATAATAGTACATTTGGTATCATCAAGATTGTTTAATTATGTCAAAAGAAGCTGGGAATTCGAATATCATCACTGGTCAATTTACTAGTATGGCACACATTACATGAATTTATTGAGTCTGGAATTCATGCGTTGGATGTACTATAATTCAATAAGTTTACTATAACAAAAGGTAAAAAATTAAATTATACCTCAATACATACATCTATAAGACAAAAAACCAAGTGCAAAATATGTATACAAGGTCAGTGTTCGATATTTATGAGTAGTATACTAAATGGTCGATTATTATTAGTGAAAAAATAAAAAACTAGGTTATAATAATTATATTATATATCGTCCATGTCCATCGCATGCTACTCAATGTATACTCATTCATCGATATAAGACCTGTGAGTGTAAACATCATACTCTAATTCATGTCGAGTCGGGTACGGGACAATGATGCCAACACATTATCAGGATCTACAATGGAAGAATCTAAATTACCCGTTGTCATCTAACCACATTGCATGTCACATTCAACAAATAATTTTACTGTATTACTATCGACTCGACGTCACCCACCCTTACTGAAATCCTATAAACGAAGTACTTCCACTCTTCACGGTCCACACTTTTTTTTTTAATTTTCAAAAAATAATTCTTCGAATAAAAAATAAAACAATATAAATATGTTCAATTGTAGCTCGAAATTTTGGAAATACTGTTTTTGTATTAAACTTTATAATATACATTGATTTTTTTTATTTTATCATCATCATCTCCACTACACCACGTTATTTATGAATACATTTTGAAACAGCTTAACCGTATTGTATAAAATGAATAGAATATTTGGTGTGGTATTTAACGTGAGACAATTTGTTTCGAATTACTTATCGTTACATACAACTTTTAAAGTAGTCATTAATCTTACGGTATCTATAGTTGTTTGAAATGTACTAAAAGCTCTATTTTATTATTTACATTAATATATTAGTTTACTTACCGAAATAAAAAAAAAAAAATTTTCTATCTATAAAGTATATAGTATATACAGAGGATGATTTTTTTTTTTATCATGAGTAATGCTTATATCTATTAAACTGTACTAGCACGTAATATACGTTAAATACAACGTACCCACTATAATATATCTTCACTTCACCACAAATTTCAATGTTTATTACTCGCAAAATATTTATCGGATTTAATAATTCGAAAAGTGTAAGTTTTCCTAAAAATATATTCTTCAATAATTTATAATTTAAAACATAGGTCGTCATTCGAAAATTGAAAGTTCGTATAGTCTTAACAAACATAGGAGGGTAAATAGAAATTTTAATATATAAATATATTATAATATTGGTATAAAAGTTACCTACATATAGTAATACACTTTTTATAATAATTAAGCACATAATATACAGTACACATTATTAAATTGTATTAACATTTCTTAAAAAATTTAATTGTTATTTAAAAATTTAATACTAATATTCAAAATATTATATACCAATATCACTAGTTAGAGAGACAAAAATAAAATAATTTCAGAACTATTTTATACATAGTTATTATATCAAATTACTTGAAATTTTTAAATTATATTAACTAGGTGATTAACAAAGATTTATCGTACGATAAATATATTTTATCAATATAATAATTTACAAAACATATATTATATTATATTATATTAACCTATAATATAAATGTTTATATTACATTGCCAATAAAATAAATACGTTTTTAAAAGTACCTCAATAAAAAACCGAGTTATACCCAGTAATACACATTTTATTCACATGTAATAAAATGAAATAATCAATTGATATGTAATTATTTAAATAATACTAAACAACCTACAGTATAATAATGCATTTTATTTCTAATAAAAAAAATACGTACTATAAATTTTTAGTGTCTACTATTTAATTAATAACTCGTAAATGTTTATCCAAAAGATATATTTTATAAATATATTATAATAGGGTAATATTAGACATACGAAATCGTTTCTGAAACATGTATGTTTACCTCCCAAACACTGGCTCGATGTAGGTATTTTAATTTCAGTTTTAAGTCCTTAGAATTGACATCAGGGAATATGGATGGACATACATTCTATACACATTATGACTCTACATTTGAATCTAAACTGTGTCTGTAATCTGATCGATTACCACATATTTTCCCAACCATTATTAATATTCATGCATGAATTGATTTCTGATGTGCTGTGAACTCAGGCGTACTGTTTACAAATCTGTGTATGTACTAAATCGTTGTCCAAACTTCACAGAGTTTCAAACTATTAAATCAATAATACTTAAATACAAAACTGGTCAAAGTTGCTAAATTATTTCCGTTATAACCATAATTATTGTGATCTAATTCCTGAGTAAAATATTAGTAACTTTCCATTATAAACAATGTATATAAATATTTTAGAAGTATATTATAATTATTTGTGTTAAAAATTTTTTAATATAATATGCTAAGAATATCTTCGGAATTCTTTACCTCTACAGTCATCATCATTTCATCATTATCCTCAGGAAAATTAAAACATATCATAAAACAAATCATGTTGGATATAGGAACAGAGTCATACAGAGAATTGAAGAAAGTCGCATTGAATAGAGAAGAATGGGGGAGTAGTTCATCCTTCAATCAATCTACGGATTGATAAAAAAAAAAAAAAAATCTTCCATATCGATTCTATCGTTGAGCATATTTGCTTTATTAATTCGTAGGACCGTTTTTTTATTCTCCTGGTGGTATACGTATTTTTCTTTGTTTTTTTTTTTTATTGTTTTGAGGTCGAAACGAGTTTAGTATACCGTATTTTAAAGGTATATTCTATTTCATGCACGATATTATCACCCACATTTTCACATTTTTCCTATGTATGAACATGATCTATATATATAATTCAGAGTTTGTTTGTTTTTCCAAATGCAATAGAAATCCGAATAGCTTAACCGATCGACATATACACTTTCTTTGTTCTTCGGTTCAGGCTATAGTAACATTTTTAAAAAATATGTTTTGCCGTGGAAGTAAATAATCAGTAAAAAAACTTTTTCAAACAGGAAAATGAGTACAAGATCTTTGTTGATTTTCCAAACGACCATGTATACCATAATTAATAAATTGTAGTTTGAATAAATTAATATTAAATGAGTCTACGGAGTAACTATATAGGTAATGTATAAAACCTTCTTTAAATCCTTAAATTAGGATTATTATATATAGCCTAAATACAGTAAAGTTTTTGAAATTTTCAATATTTATACTTCTGGGCTTTTGTAGCTAATTTTTAAATAAGTTTTAATGATAACAATAAAATTTTTATATTGTATATGTTATAATATATTATTATAAAGGTATATTAGTGTAGAAAATGGATACAGAAATTACAATACTGGGCATATATATTATATAATTATTTATTTTATTTTGAATTAACATACAATGTTAATTTAAAATAGATACATTTCGACAAATACCTATAATTAATAATATATTATATTATTTATTATTTGTCACAACATATGTATAACGGGTAGATATTTAAAACTAAATTATAAGAGGAAATGTATTATTTTCGTTTATAATAGTACATAATATTTTTAGTATTTAAATTATTTATAGAATTTTCTATATTAAAAAAAATATTTATTCCGAAGTATATAAAATTGTATAGAGTATAATATTATTATTTGTTTTAGGAAATATAATAATTGATTCTATTATCGGTTTTATTTGTTAAACGTATATTATATATTTAGGATACAAAATTGCTTAATTATATATTTATATATGTATTATGATAACCTTTAATATAATTATAGTTTATAATTAACCTTACATTTTAAATGTTTTATATTGTTAATTGTTAACTATTAGTTTAAAACATAATTTATGTAAAAAGTAGATTATCAAAATAATAGTATATTCTTCCTAGGCTTAAAAATAATCTTAAAATATATTTAAAAAGTAAAATAATATTTTGTGAAAATGTTTGGTTAGGTTAGTTTATTAATGATCAAAAATATGGTTTTAAATATATTTTATAAATATTGCAATGTAGAAATATTTTAAGAACATTTGGTTTTCTATTTATGATTGAGTTGTTATTATAATTTATTCAATATTTAAGTATATTTTAACAGAAGTTAAATATAAAAACAAAAATAATAAATAATCCTTGTAGAGTTATACATGTCTATCAAAAAAATTAATTATTTATTGAGCAGAAAAACTGTGATATAATAAATACATTTAATGTATGATATAATTAATATATTAAGAAATAATTTTTTTTTTTAGAATTTCGAATGGCCATTATCAAAAAGGTTAGAAATCGACGATGTTTTTATCGTACACCTTCTGAGTCATCAACGACACCAGAGTGACAAGACATTAGGGTATTATACTTTACCTATGGACAGGGTGGTTTCTGAAGGATACGTCCATTTAGTGGATTCGTTCTCGGACATAAGCGATAGAAATCTTCCGGTAAGTTGTTTTACGTTAATTTATTAAATATAAATATGTATATATTCAAAAATTAAACACTATTTTGGAATTTAATTTATAATCTATACCTACGTTCATATCATTGATATGTAGATATGATAAATTATTCTTCCTCAGACAATTAATTGATCTACTAGGTGATTCTTTTAATAAAATTTCAATTAATTTTCGTTAATACTACATATAGAAAAAATATAAATTGCATTTTTACACACAGACGTTCTTTATATATAATTAAAAGTAATATTTTTTATCGAAGTCTTAATCACAGTTAATTTTTAGAAACAAGTGCATCAACTTATTTTTTAGCGGAAACTCGTAAATAATTAATACGTTTTCCTAAATGACTTTTTTTTTATTGTGAAAGTATTTTTCATTATTTCACAATTTAAAATGGATTTACTACTATATATTACATTATATCACTACTTACTATTATAATTTATATCTTACTACTATATTAATTATAATAATTATTATTAAGGGATATTCCACTATTCCAATCCTATCCTGATCCAGTTGATTACTATTATTTTGATTTTATTGATTACTACTATTTGTATTATTAACGAGTGTTTTTTCTATTGGCCATTATACGTAGATTCTATTTTAAAATGATTGTGCGTCATTGGATTTTCTTTATTATAACCATACAAGTATTTAATTAATTCTTGAAAAATTTAATTAATGTTATAAAAAATATGATCTCATAATTATAAATATGTTAAATGTGTTTAATTAAGAATACATTTATATGAACTTATATTCTATAATAAATTACTAACGATGTAACTGAAAAACATTTTTGAGGACATTTGGTATGAAAATTAAAAAATAATTTTTTGTATTCAACTTCTTTTTAAAAATTGCTATTTTCGAAGATATTTAAGTAAGTGATGGTGCAAACGGGAATTAAGAAAACTCTTAGTTACAGTCTTGAATTTTCTAAAATTTTATGAAGCTAATCTAACTGGGTATATCACAACTCCTTTTTTTGAATTTTGGGGTTCTAATAATGCACATATTTAGATTGTAATTTGTTTGAATTTTTTGATTGTTTTTAGAATTTGTTTGACATTCTTACTCCCCTCCTCTAGATCCTAAAAACCTAGATATGGGGGCTAGAGAAATGCTTCTTCAATTTATCACGTAAAAAATCACATTCCCATTGAAATATTCAGATCCTAATTTGTTTAATTTGTTTGAGATTCCTATCCTACTACACGGGAAAATTAAGTGGTAGAGATGGTAAAAATGTTATCATATAAATAGACATTCTTATTTTAGATAAAGAATTATTTGTTTTCTTTATTTAAATTTATGAAAATACCGAATGAATACCAAAGCTTTCTTTTATATATCCAATCTTATACTATATAAAGGCTAGCATCTTATAAATTAAAAATATGTTACAAACGTGAATTTTAAGGGGTTGTGTATAGACAATTTTAGTGCAAATGTGAGAAAAATGTAAATCAAAAATTATTCGGAAATGATTCTATAACACCTCTCACACTAAAATTACCTTTCTTATATATTGGGTGAAGTACAAATTTTGGAATTAGTCGTATAAATTCATACAAATCATATACCAATTATTGTTTAAGAGGGGAGACTGGGGAAATATACTTTTATATAAAATATTTCTAGTTGCTCCTTAAAATATAATGCAAACAAGGATTGGACTGAGATAAGCTGTTTTCCTAATGCGTAAATATCCAGAAATGAACTCCACACATATGTTCAATAAGGCCGTCATGGAATATTGGAATAATTTTATACCACTATAAACAGTTGTCATAAAAATACAAACCAACTGCTCTGTTGTGTAGATCTAGTTTGTTTAAAAAAATCTGAAAACTAACAAACAAATTCAAACAAATTAGGATGTAAAGGATTCCAGCGAAAAAATAAAATACCATTTTTCAAGGGGAACAGACGGAATAACGTTTCTACCACTTTCACCCATTAATTTTTCAGTGTAGGGTGGTATGAGTCTCAATTAAATTTAAACAAATTAGGATCTAAAGGATCTCACTGAAATAAATATTTAAATACGCTTTTCAGCATGGTAGGCTCCAGAAGCTTTTTTCTAATCATCCACAGATTTTTAGGATTTAAGAGTAGGAGAGGTAAGAGTATTAAACAAATTATGAGTACAATAGAAAAATTCAAACACATTACAATCAAAAAAAGGGAGATGGGCAGTTTAATACACTTGATATTATATATAATTGATACTCAGTAGATTTTAAACATGTACAGTAAAGTAAATAGATGTGTCAAGTGGGGTTCGAGTATTATACTTATCTTTAAAAGCAATTATAATTTTTTTTTAAATAAACAAGTTTCTAATAAATATATTAAAATATAAATTAAATTGTTTTCTTAACATTAATAACTATACGCATTTTATAATTAATGACAAGTTACAATAAAATATTTAAAAATAATTTAATTAAAATGAGTTTGTTATAAATTACACTTATCGACTTTTATAAAACTATTCTCAAAATGATTTAAAATGCAAGTACTATCAGTGACGAGATTATTAATCTTTAGATATATGTTTTACAAGTTCAAAGCATTCAAGGACATTATATTTCAAAAACTACATGTTCACGATAAGAGTATTTCCGTTTAAATACAATGATATTCAAAGAATAATATATCTAAAATATTACAATATTTATTATTAATCGTTTATATATTAGTTAGATATAATTTCTATTTAGCTGAATGTATAAAATATTATACAGGAATGTGTCATCATCAAAATTATACTTTGTTGTATGCTGTATGTGTATATACAGGATACCTGTAATATAATGGTATAAGGTTTTGAATATAAAATAACATGTATTTGTAAAAAAAATAAATAAAATGCACAGGTTTTATAATTTATTTAATTTAAATTCCAGAAAGTTTATAAATGTTAAATGGCCCATATATAACATATGCAATTTATTAGTTTAAAATAGTTTTGTTTTGTAAAAGGTCGTTTTATTTCCAAATAAATGTAATTTGTATTGTCTATAAAAATAAATTTCTATGTATGTTATTTTTATTTTATATACATTTATGCTGATTCTAAGACTATTCGTACCTAGTTATATTATATTTTATATGTACTCTACGATTATAGCTCACTCTTACAATAATTTTAATAATATTTTAGCTAAATAAAACAAAATAAAAATTATTAATTCGAATTAAGAAAAATAAAAACATTAAAAATTACAATATGTTACAATGTGGTAATTATTATACAATAACTTTTAAAATACGATAATTAATATATATAGCTATAGTAGTGATTAGTATTATTAAATAGTATTCAATAGTTATCATGAACTATTGAATAGTATATAGTCTATAATTTTACATGAACGATTTGTGCTTATCGATAAAAAATATCAAATCAAATTCTATGAACTATCAAAAAATCTAATACAAACTATACTAATAATAGTAAAGAATAGTTTTATATTTTGATTACCGAGTAGTTCGACGTAATCAAATATTTCGAATATCGATTAGTTTAAAAACTGTGCAATATATAAAAACATAAAAAAGCCCAAATTTAAATAAAAAAATTTGAAAATTAATTTACATGAAGTATATAGTTACATATTTGGTAAAAATTTCAAAAATTTTGGTCCATTAGTTTCGAAATGACGAAGAAATAAATAATCTCCATTTGATAAAATTGTATTTTTGCCGTTTATTCGTCATTTTTTGGTAGTTTTTCCTTACGCATCAAAAAATTATTGTGAATATCAAAAAATGACATGTTTTAAGTGCAAACTAGATAAAATTTCTATCGGAAACCGGGAAAGCATGTAAAAATTGGTTCAAGTCTTCTGGTCGAAAAGTTGTATATAGAAAATTAAAAAAAAAAAATAAAAATAAACATCATTCTAAAACCAATAGCTTCCTCGCTCCACTCAGAATCTAACATAAAATATAATAATACAATGCTGAAAAATAATATTAATCTATTTCAGTTTTATTTATAATTAAATATTGTACATTGTATATATTATATATTCCGTAGTGGATTTATCTATCTTAAATCACATATTCAATAATAATGAATTATTAAGAATGTTGGATAGATGCCTTAATCATGCATGTATTCGTGGGTGTAGCGAGATTGCCTACACATAACGCCGTCATAAATATTATTATAGCGTTGTAATATTAAAAAAATAATCGTGTTCTTTATGAAATTGGTTTAAATTGCATGTCGTATTCAAATATTTGTAATAGTACATTAAGTTACGGTTTATAAACCTTATTATGCAATTCATATTTAAAAGGAATTACAATATTGGAAACTATGACATTGGTATGTTAGTAATTAAATCTACTGTGCTCTGTATCCAAAATATGCATTACACTAAATGATGACATTATTTTCATTAGTATCAGTAATATAATTATATCACATCACTGTACTAATACTATAGTTTAATATAATTTAATATATGAAGTGATGAAATCACTATTATAAACATATTTTTATGTATTTGAGTTCAAATATAAATATAAAATTTTAAATTTATATTTTATCGTCAGAATCTCATAATATGTATAATATTTTACTTGATAAATAAAATCTATTATATTGTAGGTATGTATACTGTAAATTATTATATTATAGTAAATAAATTACTACAATAGGTACTATACCAAAGATATGCATAAGTGATATGCGAATCATACTCGTATATATAAATCGGCACCATTAATTTTAGATTCATACAAGATATAACAAGACTACTTCAATAATTTTAGAATAATAAAAATATAAATATTATCAGACAAAAATATTAGTTTTATTATAAATACTTATAAAATATTGGACGATGGTTGATACTTGTCGACAGAAAATATATGAAGTTAAAATTTTAAATCATTTTTATTTTGTATTTTGTCTTAAGACCATCATCTTACCATACTATAAACCCTTTCAAATCCTCTTCAAATTTTAAATGATAAAAAACTATTTTATTTAAAATATTAATCCTTTTACTTATATACTTTACAACAATAATTCAATTATATTTTATTGTTCGTTAATTTTATTGGATTACTTTAAACTTTAAAGTATTGAAATCATTTATTATATGTATATATATAATTGTTTTTTTTTATCAAAATTAACAGAATACCTGAATTATTATTTATATATGATTATTTATAATACAGTTATTCATCATTGTGTGAATACGAAATATAGTTAAATATTAATTTTATATTATTTTCTTCCTACAAAGAATTTAGAACACTGTATGTATGTATATAAGGTATCTTAGTGTAAAATGGTTTATCTAGTATTTTAAATTATATATTTATATATATATATATAGACGGTGCTCGGGTAAAAGGAATGTCTATTTTAAAAAAAAATGTTATTGCAAACTTCTTTAGATTTCAATAATTTACATCGATTGGCATGAAAAACAACAACCATTGTAGGTTCAATAGCAAAAATATAGATAAAAAATTAAAAATTTTAGATGATTTTGGCAGTTTTTTATTTACTTGTTCGTGAGTGTTATTGTACTTAATCCCTTCACTACCCAAATATATATTGGTTTTACTAAAAATTCACTTAATAACGTATATTATTTAGAATAACTAATACATTTTGGTATCGAAATAGTACTTTCATAATTCAAATTATACCACTAAATCTACAATGAACATTAATGAAAATTTCTTAATTTTTTGGTGGAACTAAATTTTTAATTTGTTAATATGATTTTTCAAAATAAATTTTCACAAACAATATAATTTAACTTTGCGTTTTATAAACGGTGCTAAAATATGGTTTCTTCTTTCTTTTAAATTTACATGAAATTATGTTTTTTTTTTAAATAAAATCGTGATTACACAACAATAAAAAATGGTACTGACTATTTAGTTTTCTATTTTTAAATTGCTTTGGTTTAATTTTAATTTTTCTTAGATATTAATAAATATTTCATTTACAAAACCCCCTAACATAAGATAATATTATATATATTATTTTAAGAAAATATAATTCCGACATCAAGACATAAAAGAAAGAAAATTTAGCTTTTAGAGTATGGAAGTAAAATATGATAAAATTACTATGTTACGTATATGATAAACAAGAAAGTAAAATGTACGCTTATTTGGTTTTAAAATTATAGAGTAACTGAAAGTAAATTGAATTTTCGTGTTTACATTTACAATTTTTTTTTTTTCATGTTTTAGCTTCGATTTAGTTATTCAAAAGTTTACGTCGATTCAAAACTGGAAATAACATCATTTATAACGTTATTATATGTATTAATATTCCAAAGCAAAATATAGCTATAACTTATTTATCATTTGATCATTTCAAATATATTTAAATTATATCTTAAAAAAATTGTTTATTTAACCATAAGTTCAAAAAAATATATACCATCCAATTTTATTCAAAAACTTTCTTAAAGAAACTGTAATATAATATATTTTTTTTTTTAATTATTAAATAGCCTTTACTTAAAAAAAAAAAATACTACAACTCGACAATTTTTTACACAATATTGCAGTTAAATAAAGAATTTAAATAATTACTAAAAATTAGATATAAAATGAAGAATTAGTCGCCTGTCGTAGATGGCGACTAATTGAGGTTGTGACAGGTTGACAGCCAACGTAAAATTTGTCAAAAAACATTTACCATCTTAAATGTTCACGGGAATAACGAATGAGAGGGAATTACGTAGTTAGATGTGGAGATAGCCTTAGGTATGAGGTGACCAAAACCAGCCTGACAGTGCCAGCGGTTAGTGGTTTCATTTAGTTTTAATATTACTTGCAGGTTTACCAAACGACCGTGATATCGATGGTTTAGGAAATGCACCAAAGTGTTTTGGGTTATATTCGAGCCCGAGTGCACCGAATAGATTAAATGTCGGAGTAGATACGTGAAATACGCATGAACATGGATAGACAGGAACAGGGAATTAGCAGACGTTTTGAGGGAGGAGGAAGAATGAAAGTTACTTGTCGTATGCAAGAAACAATGTAGCAAGGAGAGAAGGCAATTAATATTGGTATGGGGTCCAAATCATATAAGGAAAACACTTGTACAGGGAATGGAGTAAGAGTAATATTGGATGAAGAAATGAAAACAAGAGCGATTGGATAATTGTGGTGAGAATATAATATTGTAGGTAATGTTATAGAATAAGTTATTGAATATAGTGAGTGCATAATATGCTTCACAAGTGGGATGTGAGGAAAGCCAGAAGGAAAAGTTCTGGAAAGACATTGGCCCACATAAACCTAATACACCCTGTAGCTACTTATATACATTTTTTTACATTCACAGAAGCAGTAGTCAATATAAAAACTGTTATCTCGCTTTTTCACACTCATTCGTGTGTAAACACTAACCTATAGGATATGAAAAAGATCGAAATATATTTCATACGTTTATTTATTTTTTTTTTTTTTTCGCGACACATTTCACTGTTTCTAAAGTAATGTATTATGTACGTATTTATTGCATTCCCAAACGTTACTTTTATCTCGTAGTCCTTTTACTATCGCGTCACGTTTTTGACACATTCTACAGCACTCACCCATATATGTTGTCCTTTCATTCCGACACCGGACAGCATGCGGATGTCACGCCAGTACAAAATTAATTGACATTCCGTCGTATCAACCTCGCCATATAGTGTTATATTTACATTATAAATGCACATTTAATGTTTTAATCGACATTATCTACAGGCATTTTAATAAAATACTTTTATTAACCATAAAAAAAACTGTATATACTAAAATATAAATCTTGACAGGTCTGTTTTCGCAAAAATATAAAAATAAAAATACAATTTATAATTATTATTATTTTTTAAAAAAACGACTAATTTCATTTCCGTGAAATATTATAATAAAATTCCTATATTTAATGAGTACAAGGTCGTTTTTACATTTTGGTTTATCATATTTTATTCCTAAGCTTCTATGAATTATTTTATTTCATACAATAATTTTGTATTCAGATATCTTCTTTAAATCTATTCAAGGATATTTTGATCTCTAAAAATCCAATTACATTTTTAAAACCAAACATACCTACAACAACGATAGCAGCAATAACAATTAATTTTTTTAACTTGATTTTTATAAAAATTCATAAATATTTTAAATTCCAACTGGCATAGATGATCTAAAAACTAAATTAAAAAAAAAATATTTATTTTAATTTAATTTTTTTAAATTAAATATTTATTATTAAAAATGTCAAACTAAGTATCACTTTCGACGGAATGTAGCCTAGATAATAGAGTTTTACTCTCAAGTATCACTGGATTACCTAAGCCTTCTCATTATATGCAATGGTCAAAAAATGAATATAAAATTAGTATACTGGATTTTCCGACCAGAGTAATATAATTTCATATTCATTTAGTGTTTTTATGCATTTATATTTTTATTGTATTTCTTATACACTCTAAATATCAAGTCTTAATTTTGAACTTTACGTTCAAACTACGTCTTCAACTATACGTCGTTTATCCGTAGCGTTTTTGATCTTCTATCGATTTTTCTAATATGTTACGTATAGGAGGCACCTATGCAATATAATACGTTCCATTCGAATTTGTGCAAATATTGTTTAATTTTAAATCAATATAATATAGTATTTATTATAATCTACATAAATATACAAAAATCAAAATTTAAAATTATTTAAACTAAACTACAATGTTCAATAATTTTTGAACACCCCTATATTATAAATATTATTATATTTTCTTCTAAGTTTATGTAAGTATAATGCACATATATATATATATATATATATAGATAAATTTATTTGCAGCTATTATAGTTTTTATTTAATGTGTGAACGTCAGAAGAGAAATAAGGGTTGTGGAAATAATAAAATTTGTAATAATATGGTTTGTTTAAATATCTAAATTATTTACGATAGCGTACTGGAAACTTCTATCTTATTTCACATCCTAAAAACCCAAAACACGAAAGACGAGAGAAAATGTTTTATTATTTATAATTTTATTAGTTTTATAATATTATTATAACTATTAAAAGTAAAACCTATGTAAACTATATAAATTTATTAATAGTTTTAATTTAAATTATTATTTAAATTAAAATTCAACATCCTTAAAAATAATAATCTAAACTGCATTTATACAATTTAAAAAACAATATTGTTTTCTGATTTATACATTTAGCTATACAAAAGTGTTTAAAATTCCCAAGTTTCAATGACTTACTGAAGTTTTAGAATTTCTATTTTAAAAGATATATTATAATATAAATACATAGATTCAATTTGCTCTCAGAAAATGGGTAAGCGTGAATGACAGGAATAAGTTTTCTGGTCAAAAATGTGTTAATAAAAAATAACATAATTGTTAAACTAATTAGTTCCTTTACTACGCTTAGAGTCTATTTTAAATATAATTAGAATAATGTACGACCATATAATATTATATTTTTTTTGTCTTATGATCTTATTTTACTAACTATATGGACTTCAATATCTAAAAACTTATATTTTTTCGGATAAAATGTAAATGTCTATAAAAGAAAAACATGACAATGGATTTTTAAGATCTTTTGAATATAACTAAAATATGAGATATTTAATATTGTATAAGATCTTAAAATCACAAATCACCCCTCTTTGGTTTTAAAACACTCAAAATATAAAATCTCTATAAGCAGTTTAAAATTTAAATAAAAGTATTGTAATTTAATCATAGTGAATATAATAGTAAATTGCATATTCAGATTTCAGCTCAACTATATTTCAAAAAAATTATTTTTGAAATTACGAAAAATAAAAAAAATCTTACGAAATGGTTTTTTTTTTTGTTTTTAAATATTTTTTGAGAGTTTTCCTTATGCATTAAAAAACTACTTGCTACTAAAAAATAGTGATGCATGTAACGATAGTAATAATTCATCTGGTCAAAAATGTGTACATAGAAAATGTACATAAAAATGTCATTGTAGAACCACTCTCTTAGCTCAGAATCTAAAATACGTACATAATTATTTAAATAAAGCGAGTAGACTAACTTAGGGCCATTTATATTTTACAGACGGAATTTCCTTTCTTGACCATGTTTCCACCTACATAGTATATATTATAGTAAAATATAATATATACATAAACTATATATATAGTTATTATTGTTTTGAACCAATCTAAATTCCCCTATTATAATAACAATTTAAATTAACTAATTTGCTATACAGTTTATTGAGTGCAATGAAAAGAAATAAAAAATATTATTATAGATTATTTATTAATTCAAAAATAAGTATTGAATATATTTTTAATATATATAACAAACATAATTTTTTAAAAAAATTTAGATTTTACATACATCGTTAAAATTTTCAAATAATTATAATATTTCAATAAAATAGATAGATAAAAGTACTCAATTATAAAAATTATAATATTGTTGGTAATACAATTTATTTTGAAAAATGTAAAATATCTACTTTTTTATATTAGTATTTTTTACGTTTTAATAGCAATCATTTTCAAGCATTAAGTGCTGATCAGTGACTTTTATTTGTTAAAACACCACATTAAATAGTATCAAAATTCAATAAAATTCATTCAAGTTATTTATCGCATAAAATAATTTCAGATAAGAAATTATAACATAATCATCTTATAACAACTTAATGGAATATCTAATTTAAGTGCTTACTTATAATTTTAAATATTGACATTAATTGATGTTAATTTATTATTTATAATTAGACGTTATATGAACTTAATTGTCATTCAATGCATTCTAATATTCCAGTAACATGTTTCCACCTTATTTCATCTATAATTTTTTTCATATTATATGAGCTGTAGGTAATCTCAATTTCGATTAAAAACTAAGTTAAATTGATGTACAATATCATTTATTATATTTCACTTATTTTTATATTACTCGCAACAAAATAAGACTCCAGTTATTTTATTAGGTAGGTCCCTAATTATTGAAAATAGTACTTATATTTAAAGTATAATAGGCTATAATAGGGTAAATGGCCGACACCAAATAGTTGGGAGAGAAGGCGAAGGAGAAGAAGAAGAGTAGTTATATTTAAAGTATAAATACCTAAATATTATTATGGATGAATCCAATTACTTCGATTAAAACGTAACTTTTGACAGTGGCGATAGGCCTACGATGTTTCATGGACAGAATAATAGACAGTAGATAGGAAGATAAAATACAAGATGAGTGTAGGAGATATGAGAACTTAGGATGGACGAGTGGAGCGACTAGAGAAGATAAATAATAAATGAGTATATAAACGATATTTATATATATATATATGTTTAATTAATAGAATCCACTCAATACAATCCTGATTAATAAATACTAGATACTACTGTATAATATTACATCGATATTTTAAGTTTTAAACTTAAACACCTTATATTTTCGTTGCATCAGTCTGTTTGTATGTCATTATTTACTAATAGACAGATGCGATTATTGAATTGGTTATTATAGAAAGAGAGAATTATTCGTTTTGTTTTAAAATATGTTTAGTCTATTGTTTAAAATACGTTTAGGAACCGAACATTTAGCACGCTTACGAAGATTGTATTCTGAATTTGTTTTTATACATGTTTTTTTAAATTATTTGCATAAAAGATAGTGCATTACATTACACTATTAAAGAAATATTACACTCATAAGAATCTGATTAACGCATTTACTGTATTAATATATATATATAAATTATATGTATTTAATATTTATTACTATTTAATTTGTGTTGTTTATAAATTCTAAACATATTATAACGACACATTAAAAATATTCATTTTACAATTTTTATTGAATTTTCAAAAATACGAGTAGGTACTCCAAAATATGTTATACTTTCAGTGAAAATTAGTGAATATTCCATATTCCATAATTATAAATAGGTTCATGTAGTGTGTACCGTGTGTATATAATTGATTATATATTATAATATAATGTAATCAATGGTAGTATAAAAGCTATTCATCAAACTGAAACGCAACACGATTTTTTAATGTTTTTTTTTTTTTTTTTTTTAATAAGATTACATTTTCTCATGTGAAAATATTATACAATATGTTCAAAAATCTTAAAATAATCTAATAATGGATTTATTATTCAGTACGAGATTAAAAAATATCAAATACGGAACATCGTGACTTGGAATTTGGCTATATATATTATCATTTGTGTCTTAAAATTATTTCCCGGGCGTGTACTTTAAAAAAATACTAGTACACTTATACAGTATACATATTTGTATACGCATATATGAGTATTTATGTTGCAACATTATGCTCGCTATTCGCCATTGAGTTGTGCATGTACAAAAAGGCAGAAAGGGCACCGCTATATTAACCATCTTGCAATATCCAAATAATATGCATATATATATGTAATATTATATAGGATCGAAAATCCATAGCCTATGTAGATTATAAAATCGCAATATATAAACAACGTGCATATGTGAACCGGTCACTCATTAGTGTAGTGCATAGGTGATCAGAGATAAGTTTATGTTCATAAATAAACGTTAATAAATTTAAATGTTTATTTTAATAGTAGATACTTTCTTTGAAATGTCTATATAAAAAATAACCTCTCGATCCAAGCAAAACAATCTAAAAATTCCAGTCATGCCATCTCAATAAGTGAATAATGATCCCCGATGATCCAATTACGTTAGTAAAGTTTTGAGTTCTCATATTACAAAAAACGTCGAATACACGACCTCACGTTTACATGGAATATCGGCATCGTACAAAAAATTGTCATCTGCGTGTTGTAGAACTGTAAGTATTTCTATACATTATCACCAACAACATAACGATTTTAGTTTGAAGTGCAATTAGATCAACAGGCAGAGCCGGAGCTAAGGGGGGAGGGGTGTGGAAGGCGTAGCCCCCCGCTTTACAACAAGGTATAAAAAGTTATGGGGACGATCTTATTTTAAATGTAAATAGAGTCCCTCTACTTTTATTTTGCCAATTCGAGCACTGGCTTTATATAAACCTATCACCAGTTTCACCACTCGCTCTGTTTCGAACTTATATTATATTTTATACTCGCACATGTAATAAATATCTCGATTTACTGTTTAATTATTTTTCATTTTTATTTTATTTATAACCCGGGACGAATTCAATACAATATGAAAGAAAAAGTACAATATAATTAATAAATTTAATTCAGGAACAAGACTGGCGATTATTATCGACTAATCCAAAATAATGAAATATCATTAAAAATATCCTTCTGTTAAGTTATAAGGACTCGAATGGTTTTTTAAAATTTAATTTACTAAAATTAATTATTTTGTTAATTGTTATAGAAGAACGATATTTTAAGAAACCATGACAAGAGTGAATTAAATAAACAAATTTTAAATAATGACGATAGTCAATTATCATCCGAATCGATGGATGTAGAAAAAGATATGACTAAGGGTGCAATTGAGAGTTCAATATGTAAAGACATAGATATTCAAATTACTTCATCAAACAGTGGAATACTTTTAGAATATAATGAAAATAAAAATGAAAACACTGGGGAGATATATGGAGACATTGACATTGATAATACTGATAATACTAATAATTTGGAAACTAATTACTCAAACATTATTAAAGATTCAAAAATTTTTACTGATGTAAAAATTGAACAATTCGATAATCCGAAAGTATTCGAAAATACTGTAGATAAATCATGGATTTCATGTGTAGGACATTTTGAATCCTTACTCTGTTTTTTTGTGTAATGATCTTCTTAAAAAAATTAAAAAAGATGAAGTACCTAATCCAATTTCTTTTTTGATTGAAAGTATTGATATTATATCGTTATTTAAAACAAAAGCAACTGAATATGTTAAATACGCATCAACTATTTTATCGAAGGAACTTCCTTCTGAAAAATCGGAGTCCGAAATATCTACGTCGTTTCAAGATAATATAATTGATAACTTAGTGGAGCATGATCCAGGAAAACGAGATAGTATTAAATCAAGCTCGCAAAGAAATTATTTACTGAGTTTAGGGCCCTGCCAACCCAAACTTTCAATATATCCTACAAATGTAAGTATTGACGACGGTAAACAAAGAACATTTAGTGCTAATTGGTATAACGAGTACCCATATTTAGAATATAGTATTTTCAATGATTCTGTATATTGTTATATTTGTTGTTTATTCCCTAGTGGTCAAAATCGATCATGTGCCGATACTGCATGGATAACACATGGAGTAAGACATTGGCACAAAATGAAATCTAGAGGAACAAAAAAGAAAGGAAAGCTAGAGACGCATTTTTCTTCTAACTCACATAAAGCTGCTCTAGACGATTATAGTAATTTCATTCTACATTCAAATCATATTGACAATTTATTGGACTTAAAACATCGAGACAATGCAATAAATTTATCAAAACAAAAAGAATACCATAAATCTGTAATAAGAATTTTATTTGATGTTTCACGGACATTATCAAGACAAGGGTTAGCTTTTAGAGGTGATGGAGACGAAAAAAATGAAATTTTTCATCAAATCATTCTGCTTATTTCCCGTCATTGTTCGGTAATGAAAATGTGGTTAAATGATGCTTCTTCCCGACGTTACCACACAACATATTTGAGTCATGAATCTCAAAATGAATTTATTAATTTACTATCTGGAGAGACAAAAAAAATTATAATTAAAGAAATTAAGGAAGCTGGTATGTTTTCAGTTATGGCTGATACTACACCTGACTTATCACACAAAGATCAAATGTCAGTTTGCTTACGCTATGTAGACTCAAAAGCTAGAGTTTGTAAACGTTTTCTTGAAATAGCTGAAGTTGTAGATAAAACAGGAAAAGGTATAGCAAATAAAATTTGTGATATTTTAACTCAAAATTCACTCGATTTAAATAATATTGCATTCCAATCGTACGTATGACTTTGCCAGTAGTATGTCTGGCAAAAACCTCGGTACACAGGCTATGTTAACTAAAATTGTTGGTCGTACAATACCATTTATACCCTGTCAAGCACATCGTATAAATACATTTATTGAACATAGCTGTTCTGCTAGTGCAATAATAAGTAATTTTTTTTCAATATTAGAAAGTCTTTATGTTTTTTTCACTTCGAGTACAAAACGTTATTTTTGTTATAATAATAAAATGTTGGAAATTGATAGCGCATTAAAACTTCGAAACTTATCGAAAACTCGATGGACTGCGCGTGCAGAATCAGTTAAGGCTGTCTGAACTTAATTTGAATACATATTAGATGTATTGAAAGAAATATTACTTGATATAAATATAGATAAAAAAACTAAAGGCCAAGCTATAGCTCTAGAAAAAAAAATATTGTCTTTTGATTTCATAGTGTGTACATATTTTATGAAACATATTATGTATCAGATGAAAATTTTAACTGAACAGCTTGAAGCTGAAAATTTAAACATTGTCGATGCAATTTTACTTATAGAGTCTTGTATAAAACCTTTAAATGAAATAAATGAAGATGAGTCCCAACTAAATAATATTATAAATTGTGCTAAATTATTTGCGGAAAAAATTGACGTTGATGCCGATGCAGATTTTATAAGATATCACAGAAAGAGGTTTTTACCAAAAAAAATTGATAATAATCCTTTAAGTCAGATCGATTTTACCATAAATATATTCTATAGAAAGGAATTTAAAGAATTATTGGACACGTTAATAAATTAAACAAATAATAATTTAAGCGATTGTTTAAAAACCATAAAACCTATATTTAAAATATTATGTATACCATTAAATTATGATAATACTGCAGAAGATATTGCAAAAGTTTGCGCATTATTTCCACCTGCTTACCAAGCTTCAAAAGTAACTGATTATGATGCTATACTGTGCCAAATAAATATACTTCGTCATAAATCATAGAATGAAAATACTTTGAAAAAGGTAATGGACATTTCAGAATCATTAAAAAATCTTATACCATTGGCTAATTCTTTGTGTAGATTAGCTTTTACTGCGCCAGTAACAACAGCCTCTAATGAACGTTCTTTTAGTAAACTTAAAATAATAAAAAATCATCTACGAACTACCATGACAGCGAATAGACTAGACGACCTTATGCTTTTGAACTCGGCAAAAGATATTTTGGACAACCTCAATATGGAAGAACTTGTAACAAAATGGGCATCGTTAAAACAGCGCCGAATTAAAATTTAATTTTGTATAAGGTTATCTTTATAATGTTTATTACTACTATAATTTATTATAATATATCATTTTTTGCTGACTAATTTTTTTTTTCATCAAGGTTGTACGAAATTAATAAAATAAATGACTTTCGAAGTCGGCAAAATTTAGTTTTGAAGTCGGCATTTTCACTACTACACCCCCCCACTAATATTTCTTAGCGCCGGCCCTGATGCTGGTGCTGCTTAGCACTCTTCATCTCCAAAACCCAGTGGCAAAGGCTTGAAGGACCAAGTCTGAAGGACTCAGACGATCTTAAAACTTTAAATGTTACGATCAGAACCCTCTCCGTAGCCATGTTCTACAAGTCACCTACCTCTCAATGCAACCACATCAAAGTAATCGGTCGTTCAGAAAGTCCATGGACTTCAAAAAATTATAAAATTCATCCAAGGCCACTCGAGTGGTCCAACATTTAAACTATTAAACAAGAAAACAAATTTCAGAATCAAATTCCAATCACTATCAAAGGCTGTATGCCTGGCATAGTACATAGGTTTCGCCGTCCAGCAGCAAGCAAGCAAATTGCCGGTATAATAACTAAAATTACTCAACTCTAGAAAAAATTTAAAAAATTGTATAAATAGGCCAAAGTTAAGAAAAATATTTTAACATCTTTTAAGTTGGTTTTGTACTTATATGTAAAAACTTTGGGAAAAATGTCAAGTCTATAGGCACATTTTTTCTGGATATTCGAACTTATTTTCATACTGAAATAATAATACAATATGTTCAAAATTGAATTAGCTAATAAAAAATGTGTGGTACCTATCAATTTTTGAGATTTTTTGAATATAGCTAGAATGACGTATTTATTTTTAATATTGAATACAATTTCCTAAAATCTAAAATTAACTCTCATATGATGTCATAATGAAAAACTTTAATACTAAAAATTACTATAAATAACCTGGTATTGGAGGAAAATTTTACGATTATATTATATTTAAATATATTTTATGTGAACATTTCAAGACTAAGACAATTATTTACGGAATTACAACGAAAAAACCCCTATTTGATTTTAATAAAATAAATAAAACTATTTTCCCTAAACTCTTTGGTTGTTTTTTTCTTACGCGTTTATAGAAAAAAATTTTAAAAAATCGAAAAATTACCTCTTTAAAATATTAATTACAATTTGTTACTGGAAACCAGGTAAGCATGTAATCGGAGCACAGCTTCTAATATAATTTTTTGGTACAATTTTCATTATTTCATTTAAAAAATTCATAGTCAGCACTAGTTTTATTATTATGTTAAAATATTATTATAAATAGGTATACAAATAATTTTTGTTTGATACCTGTAATTCATAATGGACAAGTGGGTTATATAAAGTGGCCAATTTTATTCTAGTAAACTCGTATTTACTTTTACCTAATTCACACTTGATTATGGTTCTTGAAAATATGCAAGTCATTTTCTAACGATACTTAGACTCTGAGATTCAACTTTTATGTATAGGTACAACCCCCTCCCCTCGAAAATTTTTTTTACTACGCCACTGATTCCACAGACCGTTTTCGCCGCCGCTCGACGCGTATTTCTTTATCGTTACCATTTTCAAACTATTCTCTGGTCGTTATGAGATTTTTAAGCAAAATTTAACGAAAGTTCCTTTGCGTTTTCGCCTTTTCTCCGAGCTTTCGACACCGGGAATAAAAAAATGTGCTTCTAACTCGCCGATTTCTATTATCACTCGAAGTTTCCCGCGTCGCCGTTTTTCGCCCCGTATTTCCGAAATCGGATTTAGCGACCATTTTAGCCTTTTTCGAAGCCGCGGATGTCGGATTCGCGTTTCCCGGACGTTTAAACGCCCGACTGAACTTTTTTTGTCTGCCGATCGTCCCCGTCCGACCGGGACGTACGTTCCGAATATGTGTATATATTATACACCTAACGGTGTCGTTTGTTATCTGAATAGTGTAAATACGAGAAATTTCGATCACTTTATCATCGATTCTGTATCTTAATGGGAACGGGAATGAACATTCAATAGGGGTACGTGCGCCGATTCGAATCTCACTCCACCTATCTTATTTTTGCGACATTTTTTATCCGATATTCGAAATCGTAATAAATTTTCTTATCATTATAACTTTTATGATTTAATATTTCTTATCATATTTTTTCTTTGGCATCCCCGTAATATTAGGTGGTAGATTAATATCATTCCAATATTTTGTTTACAAACTATAAGATAAACTATTATGAATGTTATTTATAGGTATTAAAATTGATTATGAAAATTATTTGGATATATTTAATAGGTGGTGGATATGTTGCAAAAGTTTGTTGATGACACTCCTTACAGAAAATTAGTGTACGCCACTATGGTTGCTTATAATCTTTTTTGAATATTCTAGGCATATTTTTTTTATAAAGTATTCTTTTATAATACATATATTAATTTTACTTATATATATATTGTTTTTTTATAATCTATACTAATTTTTATTTTTATAATTGTATTACATATTTTTAAATTAATTAATTTTTTAATTTTTAAAATACTAAATATACATTATACATTAGTTATGTTTCAAATTATTCAATTAGATATTCATATCAATATTGATTGTTTGTTTATTTAACACTTATTGTTATTAAGGTATTGATTGTTTACATTTTTGAAATATATCCATTTTTATATTTTTATCATTTCATCAATTTTATCTTATTTAATGAACCCTCAAATATTCCTTATTGGAAAGGTAAAAAGAACTCGAGAATCCCCTCTAGGCTATAATTATACCACTGTATATGGTATAACACTGTAAAACATCGTTCATGTATTATAATATATTTTTATTTTACAAGACTTTCTCGTAGTTTTATGGTAATCATTTTGAATATTACAACTCTATTTTGAATATTTATATGGAAATAATAATTTATATATGTTATGAGTAAAGTGTGTGATAAATTTCACGTTATGATTTTATATTTTAATAATACTTAAAAAAAAATGTGGCATAACGTTATCCTATAATTAACAAATATTTAAACACTGTATACTATTCAAGAAGTATTCAATTTAATAGGTTAAATTTGTGAATGCTTTTGCTTTTTGAAGGAAGATTGTAATTTTTATAGTCTTATAATATAGAATATAATAGTTTGGGTTGCTTAGGATAATGAATTGATCTAAAGAGAAATTGAAGTTTTGAAATGAAATAGGTACTAATATAATATATATAAACAATTATTCTTTCTGCAGGAAAGATTTAGGAGTATTCAACTACCTCCAAAATATTTTTGCAGTGGCGTCATTTCAGGTTTTACTAGGCGGGGGCAAAATTTTGACCACCGTTCCCTTTACAAATAATAAATATTTAAAAACACGTAAATAAGCAAAAAAAAAAAAATCTTCGCATTCTTCGCGATGTAGGTATAACCTTGTCGGTCCCCCTTAAAATTTCCGATAGGCTTTAAAAATCAATCGGGCCCGTAAAAATTAGTCGGCCTACATAAATATTAAGGTGGGGCAAATGTCCCATCCTGCCCCCCAAATGACGCCATTGTATTTTTGATAATGTATATTTATTTATTTATTAGTATAAATGAACTCTAAATCTTATTACAAAATATAAAAGTTAATATATAAATATTGTGTACAATAAAATTGAATAAGATAGGTACACTGTAAAATATATAAACATGAATTAAATATACACTATAGATATAGATACAGTATATTAGATATAATTATGATATACGATTTAGAAGAATAAGGAATAATAAAATAATAATAATAACAACAATAATAATAAAAATAATAAAAATAATAAAAATAATAATAATAATAACAACAACAATAATAATAATAATAATAATAATAATAATAATAAAGGAGCTATATAAATTGTAATGACTAAAGAGCTAATCAAAGCTATGCGAGTTACCCGCGTGCATCAGTAGATTGGCCGGAGAATTTAAAACAATTTTTGTTTGAGGAGATCAGTTAGAAGTATTCTTGGTTTCTTGTATTAAGTATATTTATTTTGAAACGGATAAGGGAAAGAAGTTCAGGGAAGTCAATTTCAGCAGATATTAATTTTTGTAAAAATTTCAAAGAGCAAATAGGACCGTCTTTTATTAAGTGAAGAAAGATTGATAAAATGTAATACCTATATTTTGATATGAACCGTGCACGGGTCTATTTATATTAAATTTATAAGCTATGAATCTCAAGAAGGAGTTTTGTATCTACTGATGTGTTTTTTATCCAAATATATATATATATATACTGTTCTTTAGTTCGATCTAATTTAGAATATTGTCCCTTGATTTGGAAAATCAATTTAATATAAATAAAAAATAAAATTACAAAATACTTAAATAATTTTTTGATTGTATAATCGTGTTACATGATTTTTGTAGTGTATATATGTCAACAATGTATTATAATAAGGAAATATAACAAATTATAATGTATGTATAATACTATAATCTACACTAGGTATACATAATATGTGAATTATATTTTATTAGAACTCAGTGGCGTCATTTCAGTTTTTGCTAGACTAGGGCAAAGACTTACTAATATGCCGACATAAAAAAAAATTCCCCAATAGTGCTCAGTAGTATAAATTGTGTTTTTCTGAACTTGGGAAAAATCACGAATATTAAATATTATGTAAAAATTAATAGGTTCTGATTTTTAAACTAGGTAATAAGTAGGTATTATTAGTGGAGTAGACAGGATTTGTAAATCGGAGGGGTCAGTTATGTTTAGGAACCATTTTTTATGAGAAAAAAAGTCAAATCAATGCCCAAATTATACACCTTTATTTATCTATTATACATCTTCAATTGTAATTTTATTCAAGCAATAATAAAAACAATT